>JBBPDE010000015.1:1120318-1131236 GCA_037974605.1 Nannopetersius ansorgii | reverse complement strand
TATATATATTACAATAGGCTTGTTTTACTTTTTAGAGACTTAAAGAAGTGCCGCAAATGTAGATTAGATTTTTGGACAAACCATCCATTTTAGCAGACGGCAGTTCTTTATGTACAGTAAGGTCATATTAGTTGGAGTTAGTTGTTCATCTGTTTGTTGACCTCAGTCCACAGCTACGAATGTCCTTCATCGTGTTTTCCACTGAAGGCAGGATTCTCATGCGGCTAACTGAGGACAGGTGAGTGAAAAAATACAAATAATGATGTCAAATGAAAAAGAAGTACAGTAGCACTGTAATGATCTCTTGTCTGCATTACTATACTACGCTGCAGTTGCATATATAATAAAGTGGTGGAAGTATTATAGATTATCCAAAAGGAATAAAGCACTATTAACATCTTCTTACAACTGACATTGTATTAGTATGGCTGTTTATTGTGAGGCTAAAACAAATATCCACTCTGTAAATGAGTCAGCTGACTAGCTTTGGGTCATATTTTCAGGCCCCTTTCAGCATAGTTAATTTGGAATTCCATAACATTCAGCCGTGCGCTGAATGCTTCCAAGCTAAGTATGGCTTTGATTCTCATTGATGCATTCGAGAAATATGACTTTGATACTCGCTGAACCCTCCAACACAGACAATAAAGAGTCATCCAGTTACACTGTGTATTAGATGTGTTTCATAGCAAAGATTGATGGTGACAAATTTTACATTTCCTTCGCCAATCCGTTATTCCAGCTGGGCTGGATACACTGAGCCTGATTTGGCAAAGGTATATGACCCTTACAGTACAGAACTGAATGCAGCAGCTGCTCCAAGCACTCCCTAGACGTCACCATCACCTCCAGGCCTGTCCAAGACTTCAACATGTGTTTCCCAGTATCGCAAAAATGGTCACTTTTGTGCATCAGGTTATGCCAACAATCTGTGTGAGCAAGGGTTTTCCATGTGTCTGGGAGAAGTGTGGGATGTTTACTGACTTCCTGCTTTCCAATTTCATAAAATGCCTGATTTCCTGACCATCTGCCTGTACTGTTCCCAGCGCCAACAACCGCTAGAAGTGGCTTCTTATGATATGGACTAGCAACAGTTTAGCTTAATGGCTGCTTAATCTGTGTGAAGCGAAAAGTGAAAAGGCATCATTATGAACGACACTGCTCTATCCAGTGAAGGTGATATCATGATATCCAGTTGCATCCATTGCCTAGCCGACTTCCAATCTGGCTAATGGGCCACACTTTCTCAGCACACACGTAATAAATCAACGCTACGCTTTAACTTTTTCCCAAATGAAATAACTTTGCAAGGAAAGGGTCCAAGAGTCGAGCCATGCTGACGTGGCTGTTGCAGCTCCAATGCTTTTTCCAACTAACTAGAGAAGATGCAGCCAGACTTTAGGGCTCTTCTATGAACCTCCAATGAAAGGAGGCAGATTATCACTGTAATCAGAACCATTTTTAGTTACGACATTGGTGTGGGGTTTCAATCTGGGTACCAGTTCAGACCTATGCAGTTCACTCTCACTGCATGTCTCTATTGCCAGAGAAAAAATTCGCAAAGGTTTGGAAGAGCTCCAACGAGTCCAGCCAGGAGGAGACACGTTCATGCACGAGGGCATTCAACGGGTGAGTCAATGACAGCAGCCATCTTGACTTAATATTCATTCATTGCATTCATCCATTCAGCCAGTTTAGATGACACGTTCTTGGCTTTTCGCCTGAAGATGTTACTTATGATTTCTCTTAATGACTTCAGCAGCTTGCTGGTTATTCCTGACACCCCCATGGTTATGGGTGTAGAAAGTGGAGGTACTGCAGGGGCTGCAGCGCCCCCTGATTTTAGAATTTTTAACAAAATTATTCTAAAAAAAAAAAAAGAAATAAATAGAATAAATAATAATAGAAGAATAGAACTTACCATAAAATAATTTGAGCACTGCAAAAGGCTTATTGTAAGCTGGAGTTATGTTTTACTTTATGTATTTTGAAAAACTTATTTAAAGTTTATTACAGTGAGCTAAATTACTGTGCCCCCACCATATTGATCCAGCCAATAAGAGCTCCAACACAGCTTCATATTGGTAAAGAAAAATGAAACAAACGTAATGGAAACATATATTTTTCATTCGTAATGTTAGTTTAATGTAGGGGAAAGAAAATCTTGATCAATCTTTTTGCAGTGCCATAATGTTTATGGAAGAGTTGGAGGCTCTGTTGTAGCTCGGAGCTCCAATCACTAAACATGAACAATTTTTCTGATGTGAAAGATGCCATTATTATTAATTTGTTTTTACATTTTTATTATAATTGACTTGGTTTGCTGCCTCCCAGTTGTGCAAATGCCTTAGATATACAGAAAGGTTATTGTCAACTATCTTTGGTTTAAAATAATGATATTGACTTTTAATGACAGCTTGTAAGCCTAGCCCTAGTACGAATAAATCTCTTGTTAGTTTAACCTAACAAGAGATGTCTATATTTTGTATATTTATTGGAGCTTCACTGTGTAGCTAGCAGTGGGTATTATCTGACATATCAACAGTCTGACCACTTGTGACTCAGCTTATTTGCATTATGTAGAATGTGAGAAAGCTTTAATAGGTCAGTTATACGTATCTCCAGCTACATTAAAGTCCATTGTGGCATTGATTTAAAATTAAAAAGTAAAAAAAATGGCATATCATATTGTATGATATCACTGTAGTTGCCACAAGACTTCAAAACTTGAACAGTTGCCTGGACACCAAAATTAGCTGGGAAGGCCACAAAGGTGCAGGAAAGTGACAAGTGTCAGTATAGGATATAAAAACAACATAAAACACCCTATTCACAATGTATAGGTACAAGAGACAAATGGGGGATGGGGTATATGCAAGGACATTATAATATAAATATAATAAATGAGCAGGGGAAGGCTTTAGTCAGTAAGAATAAGTGACACTATTGGGTAGGTTTTAATTGCACATTTGCCAAGATATTGCACAGGGCCATAGTCAGTAGCAGCAAATATGATGTCTAACATTTTAACATTTTAACTTTAAATGTCTTACGTTTATGTTTACATTTACAGCATTTAGATGCTCTTATCAGACACGAATAAATGCTTTAGTCCACATTTGTTCTTCATACCTGTAAAGCTACATTAAAAACACCACCTGCTTTAAACCAAGTTACTGCCAGCCAAGTTACACACCTTAACAAACCCTGTCAAATAGAAAAAAAAACAAGTCAGAGGTTCATACACAAGTAAGGAAAAACAGTTCAGAGAGTGAGTGCCTGAGGGATTTGTTAAATATATAGGAAAAGATGTATCCAAGATGCTCCTTCCCATGTCTGTGGTTTAGTTTGGTCTACAGTCACCTAATTTCATCTTAATTTGTCTTCTAGGCGAGTGAACAGATTTACTATGGGAACTCTGAGGGTATGTTCTTATGCTCACCATCCACCCACCACTCTATATTTATCACCGTACGATAAATATTTTGGTGACATTAATCTCATGCTGTCATTGTCCCATGTGTCAAAATGTCAGCACAGATTTGCTTGCCAGTGTCCACAGTGCTTTGCCTGAAATGCTAAGAAAACACAGTAATGGTCTTTGAATCTGCACAGGGTACCGCACAGCTAGCGTCATCATCGCTCTCACAGATGGAGAACTGCATGAAAATCTCTTCTACTATGCTGAGCGAGAGGTAGGCACAACTTCAGCCACTAATGTGTTTTCTGGACCCTTTACATCACTGTTCATGACATTTTCCACTTAATCACGTATTTCTGCCTACATTCAGCTTGGCTGAACTGTAACAAAAACCAAAGCAAGTAAATTGAGGTAATTTTGTTTTATTCATTGAAGGTATAGGTTCATATAGGGTCTTTTTTTGTGCTGGGCCCCATAGGAGTCCAGTTATGCAGCTGGTTTCACGCGAGGTCACTTCACGCTTGCATTGAGGGCCATATGTTCCTTTAAACCTATAACATACTTCAAGTAATGTTTTCAATGTGTGTCGAAGCATATGGTACGGCGAGAGACTTAAAGGGAAGCCGAAACTCCAGGTCAGCAAGTAAATAGGTGCGCGTGGAGGAGACGAAAGTAGGTGGAGAACACGGGATAAATTAGTGCAGCTCACTTTGCCATGGACTAAAATGCCATCAGACATCTCATCCATCATCCAACTCTTTGATCTCTATTTTTTTTTTAAAATGAGACGAAAAAAGGGTCAGAAGTTTCCATCTGTCTGCTTTGCAATGAAAACAAGAGATGGTCACAGGAGACCAAAAATAGAACCCATCATGAATTAGCTTTCTGTGTTAATTAGCTTGAAAAGTGACTTAGAGTTTGTTTCCCACGGCACTCTTGATCCAAGGATATTGCAAATTTTCCAAACGTTTATATTTTTTCACATCAAAATTGTACACACCAGACTTGAGATGTTTGTTATCCACTCTTTGCTCCTCACAGAAAGGTGAAACCGTGACATTGTTGGCTCTACATTAAATTATGGTTAATTTTGGAAACTAGGAAGGAGATCTCACACAGTTTAAATGTCCTAGTTTAACTTCCCTTTAGAGGTGCTGACATCATACATGTGCAGACAGCATGATGAAATATTTGTGTAAATTGCGAGTGTCTTTAGGCCCCATGTCTGACCTGCATTTGGTCTCGTTTATGTCTTTTTTTGTCAGGCCAATCGCTCCCGCAGCCTGGGGGCCTCCGTGTACTGTGTAGGAGTGAAGGACTTCAATGAGACCCAGGTATGTGTGCATTGTTTTTGGCATAAATAAGAAACAGTAATTCAGAGAGGGTACAATTTATTCATGTCATTAACAAAATTCATTATTTCGTAACAGCTTGCCAAAATCGCAGACAGCAAAGATCATGTCTTCCCAGTGAATGACGGGTTTGAGGCTTTGCAGAGCGTAATTGATTCGGTAAGAGTTTCTATGCATTTGTTTTCCAACACTGCATTGACTTACAAGTGTCTCAACTTACAAGTTTTTCGAGATACGATTAGATTTTTTGTTTCGAGTTCCGTTTATCCATCCATGTGTCTAAAGAAAGTAAGTGCGAAGGACAGTGCTGAGAAGAAGCAGATGATGTGCACTGAATTAAAGAAATAAATTAGAAAATAAGGATCAAGGTGTGCGTGGAGTCGACTCGGCGAATCAGAATATTTTCTAAACCATGAGAACACGGAGGAGCTGCTGACGGTGTGGTTGAGGAGAAGCAGCTCGCAGGAGATCCGTAATGGAGATGATCATCTGGAGAAGACTGGAGCTGTTTACGCCGATTTGCTGCAGCAGACCCAGGCACTTTGGTGAACGAGGCATCGGGCCGCTGGTTAAAGCCAGTCGGGTTTCGAGAATTTTAAAAAGAGGACCAGCAAATGCTGTACATGAAGAAACACTTAATACAGTGTGCTATATATTTATTGCAGTACATTCTATTGTTTTATACAATATTCTGTATTCATAAGCACATTTTTCTTTTTTAAAAACAAAAACTGCTGTGTTTTCTGGAGGCTCGGAACGGATTCAAGGCATTTCAATTCATTTCAATAGGGAATATTTGACATACTAGTAATTTGAGTTTCGAGCTCCGCCACGGAACGAATTAAACTTGTAAGTCAAGGTACTACTGTGTTTCAAATGAGGGCCTAAGGCCAATTAGTATCAAATACAAGCATCATATCACATGCGCAAGTGTACAACTATAATATGTACAGTATGTGGTGGCCTAGTGGGTAGGATACTTGCTTCTCGACCAAGAGGTCATGGGTTTGAATCCTACCTTCAGCAGACCACCACTGGGTTCCTGAGCAAGACCCTTAAGTAGTTCCAGGGAGACTGCCCCCTGTAGGTAGGGAATGAAAGTCTGCTAAAAGCATCTGCTTAATGTAAATGTCTTACGATGTATTTTGACATGCAATGAGTGGATGGACAACCTTAGCAACAGCAGGGATTGTCAGCATCAAAACAAAATGAGCCATGAGCTTCATAATGATGAATTATGATTTCTAGTTGGTACGACTCATTGCACATACATTTCCTATCACAGCGCAATTGTGAGTGTTCTCTTCTTACTTGGAAAGCAGCAGATTTTTGGACTACATTTGGCCTAGCAGTTAGATTCCAGAAGGGGCTTCCTTATGAAAAATGAAAGAGGAAGCTCAGAAGAAGACAGAAATAAAGAATAACACACATGAATATCTGGGTAGTCGTGGTCAAGGATGCTTTCTTTCTGAAAAAGACCTGCTGTGGCCTCGCCGTGGCTGCTTTTGATCCCACACTGTGCTGGAGCCTGCCCAATCCGAATCAAAGCGTGTTTGCTTTATCCTTTGCTTTTGCATTCAAAGGTATTCATTTATATTTAGCGAATAAGGAGTGCTGAGACAGAAATGAAAGAGGCATTCTTTGAGCGAAGACTTGTCGGGTTCGGGTCAGTAGTTGAATATTCCTCAAGCAGAGACTGAGGTCGCTGCAGCAGGACGGCATCTGTTGCCAATTAACCGCATGCTGAAAGCTCCTGGCTGGAACCCAAGAGAACGAGACGGAAGACTGTAAATCAGCAGGGTCTTCAGGCACTGAGCGCACACTTCGCTGGTCAGGGTGGAGGAGTCAACCAAGGAAGACCTATTGGTCAAAACACCACAAAATGGACTGTATCATGCAGGCCGGAAACCATGGACACCATGGTGAAGGGTCAGTTACCAAAGAGATGTACTTCACATGAACTTTAGAGCTAGAGAAGGTCACAGCAAAGGCTATATTTGTAACCATGTAAAGCTAGTTTGAAGTTCTTTGCGGTCAGTGCTTGAATATGCTAAAAAGGGGGTTTCAGAATTGGAGGGGACTCTTAAACTTCTGCCTAAATATGCCTGCAGTGGGACTTATATACTCCTAGAACTTATATAAATAACTCACAGTCATGTTAGCTCCACTAAACATAGATCACAGTGTATTTATTCTCTGTTCCCCTCAGATACTTAGGAGATCATGCATAGAGATCCTTGCGGCTGAACCCTCCAGTATCTGTGCCGGAGGTGAGTATTTTAAGAATCTCAGTGTCCAAACCTGACACATCTGGCCAAAAGGACTCATTCTAAATCAACCTCAGGCTCTTGGGATACTATTGTTCTTTCAAAGAACGCATAAACACAAGCACTGAAACCTCACATTTTCATCCCTGTGTTCCTGGCGGGCGAAGTAGACGAACACATCAACAGAAGTGAGCTGATTGTTCAGGAATGTGCTGAGTGGGTTTATGGGATCAGCTCTTAAGAGAGACCATGTAGTAAAGAGTGACCCTTATGAAGTGGTGGTCACTGTTTCAAAGAAGAAGGTTTTCTCGTGTCAGAAGGACGGTCAACGGTCAAAATAACCCAGAAGACCATTCTGTTTGAACTTGAGAGAATTACGTTGAGACCGTGGGTCAGGTTCAGAGATTCAAAGACTTAGATAAAGGACGATACTTCAGAGGAACTGACATGACCCTTAAACTAAGGATTTTTTTATGGGAGTCTTCATGTCAACAACAAAGTGTTTGGCTTTGTAAGTTTCAGTGGAACAAAATCTTCATCCAAAAACAACCCGACCATTTTAAACAATTTCTGCAAATAGATCTGCTTAGTCAGCACAATGTCAAACAGGAGCTACTGCTATGCTCTCTGGCTTTGGCTGCCTTGGATCACATCATTATGGATGAAGCTACAAACCTTGTTCACCACAGTATGGCTCTCAGTCTGTGGTAGAGAGGTTTTTTAAAAAAAATAAAATCACTTGTGGTATCCCAGCCCTTGTTCAATGGATTCTGACCTTGTATAACAATTTTAGAAGTTTGGATTAAAGGCACAAAGATTTTGAGAGAACCCAAACATAGCAATGTTCTTCCTCATAAACAGAGATGCACAAAAACATTCAAAAATAGCACTTGTGGTTATCACCTGAAAGGCAAAAAGGTATTGGTCTACACCAAATTTTAAAACATTAAATGACAATATTAATGGTAATGCGAATATAAAGCAGCTTGGAAATAACACGCATCCCAGGAAACCTGTAGATGAGGATGCACTTCAAAATATGACATGTTGTCTGTGTGGAACTGTTTTGGATGGGTGTAAATGCTATTCATTCTAAGTGTTCAGAGGTGAAATAAAACCCAAGGACTTCTTAAACCTATTCTATTCAAAATCCAGAGCACAGAGAAAAGAGAGTCCTCTGTAGCCACAGTGTTAGAATTACAGAGCCGAGATACAAAGTATAACAAAAAAGGATTCCATTGCCTTGGATGTCCAACCATTCTCTCTCTCTCTGGCCTATATACCATCAATATACATTAGAGTAGATATCCTAATTGGGTAATATAGACATTATTTGGATCAATAAATATAAACTACCACTTCATTTCACTATAGACAGTAAATTTGTGACTGAAATCAGAAACACATGCATGAGCTCCTGCTGGTGTGGATTTCCTCTATTTCCTTTTTTTCTGCTACACACACATTGATTTGCCCCTGAAAGTCTGAAAGTCTTTATTAGCCTGTGAATTCCCTGTTCATGTTTCAGCTTGCAAAGTAATTGCTACACCAAGTCATCAAACATATAAATGTTAGTGTGCAATCAAGTAATCGAGTAGTGAGTAACAGTGACAGCCTTCGTGTACTGCCATCATTTTGATATAGTCAGGCGTGCAAACTGTTTTTGTTTCGATGAATCGATTAACAGTAATTTCTTGACCTTCACCTTTCTTTTCATTCCCTGCCATGACACCTTCTGACCCTCCGTATATCAGCTAAGCACATCTTCTTCTGCTTCTGCATTTTCTCCCACAGAATCCTTCCAAGTTGTCGTGCGAGGAAATGGGTTCCTTCATGCCAGGAATGTGGATAAGGTCCTGTGCAGCTTCAGAATTAATGACACTCTCACCAGGAGTAAGTAAGCTTTGCAACATGAACAGTGTGTTACTGCAATAAAATACCGGCCGCACGCTAATAACCCTTTAGGGGAAACATTAAAACTACCTTTAAAATGTACCAGAGTAGCCATATTCAGATACAATGTTCAGTAGCTTCAGGCTTGTACTGTTCAAACCACCATTTAGTCGTTTTCCCGTGACTGACAATGTTTTCTTTCAATTATAGCTAAAACAGAGCAAATGAATACACATTCAAAGGAAATGAATCAGTCATTTGATACAAGAAGCAGCATTAACTGATATTTTTATCACAGGGAGCCTTAAAAACTCTAAATTACCTCAAATAAACTGAGCTTACCTAATATTTTTTTTCGGATTCCCTTTTGCAGTTAACATGTGGCTTGCATGTTTTGAATCAGGTCCTATAACTTTAGGATTGGCTATTGTTGACTTTCCAAGCTCCCCGCTGTGTTCAGAGTATAGAAGATATTCAGCCTGGCCGAATGAGTGCCAGCTCTGTTCTTCCTCTTATAATGGCTTTGAGAGTTTTTAAAGGCGCATTTGAGCTTTTATAGCATGAATCTGTGCCAGCTGTGAGAAATGTGAAGGATAAGTCTTGCCACACAAGAGGCTGGGTAAAGCTAGCAGTGTCCTTCAGGCAGAACCAAGCTCTACCCCATGTAAGTTTATCATATCACAGTGAGGGCTCTGGTCTTGGAGACAAATGACTGTTTATATACCAAAATAAACACTGAGAAAAGTTATACACAACATTTTTCAGACTCTCTTCTGAGACATACGATCAGTCATGTGACAATTTTGAAGCATTCCCTAGTGCTTAATTGACAAATAGAGGAACAGGTGATGCTAAATGAACTTGTAAAGCAAATTGCCGAGTGCTAATGTGTTTAAATGTGGTAACTGACAATTGTACAATAAAGATGTGGCAGATTTGATTGAAAAAAGTTCTTCTTGTGAATCTTGGTTCATAACAAGAAGGGCCCTGTGTGGAACAGAGAATAATTCCTTCTCTCCATATCTGTTTCGCTTTCTGCCAGGTTCTCCGGTTTCCTCCCACAGTCCAAAGAGATTGACTTTCTGTAAACTGGAGAAGCTATAATGCTTCTTGGTGTGTGTGCATGAACATGTATGTCTGCCCTGGGATGGACAGCTGAACTGTCCTGTTTGTTTCTTCACCTTTTGCCCTGGACAGGCACTACAACCGTGGTTTGGACGCGGCTCAAATAATTAAAACTTAATTAACAGACTGGACTTTATTTCAGCTCTTTACTTTTAGACATCTCACTTTTGGAGCTAACTTATCACAAAAAAACAGCAGAATAACACCTAACAAGCCTGAGTTCCCCTCCAGAAAGTTGCTAAGCACTAATTCAGTCGGTTCTAGTAGCTGCATTTCTGTCTGCTTGAGTCACTGAATCTTCAGAATAACAATTTAGCATGAGTGTTTTTTCTTGATTTTGGAGCCAACACTCTCACACCACTGTCCTTTGAAGTCTAATGAGATTAGATTGCACTGGGTAGTTCATATGCATCGAGCCTTGAGAACAATATGCCTCGGAGCAAGTATCAAATGTGCTGAACAATTGCAATTCCATTAAAACTGGACCTTTCAAGATCAAAGCCCAGTCATCTGCCTCCAATCTCACTGTACTGCATTACTAACTGGCACCAGCTTTAGCTCCGGCCGTCTCCGGCTTCCCACTCCTTCCAGCCGTGTCTGGATATAAGCAGGTCACTTCAGATGAGACACCATGTTAATTGTTTGTGTCCAATTAAAGGCTAGAACCCCCCAGGAAGTGAGAAAAAACAGGCCTGTGACATGGAAACAATTTAGGAAAAAAAACAACAAGGAAATGGCTTTTCTATGCCTCCCTCTAGGCACCCTCCAGTCAGACCGCCCCTACCAAAAGCAGCTCTGGGAACCACAGAGAACTTACTTAAGGTCTCTGGGCTGGATTCTTTGCCTACACTCGACCACTG
>JBBPDE010000015.1:1086358-1098302 GCA_037974605.1 Nannopetersius ansorgii | reverse complement strand
TTTCTTTGAATTATTCAGGTTCTGTAAACGCTGCAGCATTTCTCTTATTCTGATGTTTTGTCATTTCCTTTAAAATGTTGCTTTAAAGAACAATATTTTTATTTGGAAATGTCGAGAAATATTGTCAACTATTCTTAAAAACAAAGCCACAGCTGTTCAGTTCAATACTTGCAGCTAGAAATGAACAAAACAGAAGAAACTGCAGTGCTCTTATTTGTTTCCAGAGTTGTAATTTGGTGCTGAAGCAGAGAATGGAGGAAAAGTGTTACAGTTGTGTGTTTTTGTAGTAGCAGTTATTGTACAAAGCTCTAATATCAGTGTAGATGCATAGACTGTGTGTATGCATGCATGTATGTCTCACCACATGTCAATAGAAGTGGAGTACTCTGTTGATCCTAGAAGTACGTCAGGGGGTCTGTACCAGAGTGTGACCACTTCATTAGAGTACGTCTTAGTGGGCACAGACTTCGCTCGAGCCAGACCTACAACACCAGAATCCATGACACTCTCTTCTGATATTTTCCCTGCACTGATGTTTGTGGATTTGCTATGGTGGAACATTCTTACTGTCCAGACAGGTTTATATGTGCTTGAGTAATTAAGATGTTTGCACTGTACTACATATAAAACAGTGTACTCCAGTCATAGGGACTCATTGCACAGACACCCATTTCTAAACCCATGACATACTCAGTCCAATTCATAAGTTAATAGGGGTGTTGGGGTAGGAAAAATTTGAGTCAGGAGGGGGGCCAAATTGGTGCCACAAAGGATTTCTTGGGACAATAAGAAATATAGACATCAACGTAATTTGCAACAGATCCTCAAAAAATTACAAACAGTGTTATATTGGGTGGAAACATGATGGAGTTCAAGACTACTTTGACCTCACAGACTTCAGATTTAATTATATTACTCTATACACTTTGTCAACACAGTAATCCCCCAGTTTTACGCGGATGAGGAGTGGCGGATTCCGTCACACGCATATTTTTTTGGAGAACTGAACTCATAGTTTACAATAACGCGGAAACTGCAAATATCCTCTGGCTTTTTTTGCTTTTCTGTGGCAATAGATATATTTTTTCACACAATACTTTTGTCCTGCGGCCTTCTGAGTTGCATATCTCGGCATGGAATTTAAGTTCAAAGAGGCGAATACGGGTTTCCCCTTCACATTTTCTTTAAGGGTAATGCATTAAACGGAGTTTAAAATGAAATGAAAGTGTTCTGGGAGCAGATTTAGGGTTTACACTATATAACAAAAGGCATATTTAGGCTTTTTTTTTTTTTTACCAAAACACAACAATGCATTTTTTCCACTATACTCGGGTGCTCTTGGAATGCTACTGTAAATGCCTTTTTGTGTAGGTGTGTATGTTTTTATATGGTTCTGTTATAGGCTCTTTGATAGGGGCAGGGGGGCACACTGCTAGGGGGTCTGGACTCAAGGGGTGGCGGGGGTTAGTGGGGGTTGGTAGTGCAATCTTCATTAGTGACGTAATCTGTAATCTGTAATTATAGATTACATATTAATATGTAAATACATGTAAATTTTATTTTGCAAATACAGAACAATTCCATATTTCACGGAACGGTTTGTCATCAGTACTGGGTGGAGAAGTGGGTGGACTAAACAAAAGATTTTTAAAATAGAATATAATGGCTCTGGTGCCCATGTCCCCTTTTAGAACAGCGCTCTGTATACTCACCAAAGTCAGCTAGTTTGAGCTCTCCCTTGTCATTAATGAGAAGGTTCTGTGGTTTCAAGTCTCTATGTAGAACTTTACGGCTATGGCAATATGCTAGTCCTCGCAACAGCTGGAACAGGAAGATCTATGGAGCAGATATTTAATAATTATAAAATATACACGAAAATACCACCACAGCAAGTGAGGCATGAACACAGTTTTTGAAGTCATGAACACACTTTAAAGTCATTCCCAAAATTTGATTACACACCAATCTGCAAATATTGCAGGCTACTATATACCTGTCAATACTATTAAGATAGATCTCAGGTCCCAGGAGCACAGCCAGAAAGTGCTCATTTTGGGTAAACAAAATATTAGTTGCTTTATTTCATATGAAAAATGTACATGGAGACCAACTTGTGAACTGTTTTTGAACGTTTTCAATTGCAGATCAGGAAAATATTACTCACTTTCACATTTTGAACGCTCATGATGTTCCCACAGTCGTCCATGTACTGCTTCAGATCTTTCTCCTGAAAGTTCATCAGAATGAAAGGTTAGAAAAGCAGCCAACTTCACCCACACAGATGCGCACAGATGGTATGTCTACTGACCAGGTATTCAAAGACCAGTGTTAGGCACTTGTCCGTGTGGATGATGTCATGAAGAGTGACAATATTGGCATGTTTTAAATCTTTCAAGAGGGACACTAAACAAAGACAAATAAACAGAAAAAAAATTAAGAGACAAACAAAGACGTGTTGGAAAAAAAGTCCATTACGGCATTTATGCTACAATTTCTCACACAAATTAATACATTCATTGTCTGTATTAAGGTTAATGTCGAGCAGGTGCTGCTTCACCTTCACGTATAGCAGTACAGGGCGCACCCTCTTCATGCTCCAGCCTGATCTCCTTTAGAGCCACCAGACTGTCCGTCAGTTTACTGCGCCCCTTAAACACAGTCGCATACGTTCCCTAAACAGACACAAGACACACAGAGATCATTTTAAACTCATTACAGTTAAAATAACACAGGTCAACAGGTCAGAATCATCAGAGATGAGTTTCTGTGGGTTCTGTAGTGTTTTTCATGCTGATCTCAGATCTGTGTTTAGTTATTCTTGCAGGTACAGTGTTTGTGATGAAGCTAGTTCTATACTGCATGATAGTTGGAATAATGATCATATAATAGGCAGCTGGTAGCCTAGTGGTTAAGGCATTCGCCCTGTGATCAGGGTTCGATTCCCAAGACCGCTAGGCACGTCTGAATTACCCTGAGCAAGGTACCGTCCCCACACACTGCTCCCCAGGCGCTGTGTTCGTAGCTGCCCCCTGCTTCACTTGGTAAATGGGCTAAATGCAGAGGAAGTATTTCGTGCTGTTCACACTGTGTGCTGTGGTGTGTTCACGTATAACCAGGTTTTCACTTACACTTTCACTTAATAATCATATGCTGAGCGTTTTTGAAGAAACAGTGGTAGCTGACTGACACTGATCATTATATCTATGCCACAGTGTGGCCTGTCTGACTTCACACTGACAATATTGAAACAGTTCTTGATTGGTGCTGCGCTTTAATAAAAAGTGCATGCAAGTCTATTGCAGATCTAATATTACTCATCATTCAAAAAGTGGATGTGACTGAAAAAAAACTGAGAGCAGATCTGAGATCAGCATGAAACACTGGTTTCGAAAAGTGTGAAGTGGTTTCTGATGAGTACAGAAATGTGTTGACCTGTGTTTGTGATGGCACTTTTTTAAGGAGACTTCAGACTTACACACCAACTTGGTCTTACCTCCCCCAGTTTGTCCAGTTTGATGTATGTCTCTAGTTTTCCAAAGCCAATTTCTGACTGTGTGTGGTGGACAAAACAAGGGTCAGAAATCATCATCATCATCATCATCATCATCATCATCATCATCAACACGTAAATACATAGTTGTACATAGAGGCCTTTTGTCAAGCCAGACTATTTCTGTGCAGCCAGCCCCCGCAAAAAAACAAAAAGTCAACACATAATGACAATATGCTGACTTTTATATACATGCAACATTTCCTAAAACTATTAAAACATTACAATGTGAGTTTCACTGAACAATTGAAGCATGAACAAGCAAATATTGTACTAAAACACCAGTGAGGATTGAGCAGCTACAGAAAATGAATGAATGTTCTACTAAAAAAAAGCAAGCCAGAAACAAAAAAACCCCAATAATATGTGAATATTAAAAGCTGATTTGTTTTTTTTTTGTGTTGAGAAAATGGGTTCTTTATAATTAATGTACACATATCTTTGTAAAACAAGCAGTTTTTTAACTCAGCACCATATATCTCAGCTAACAATTTCTGGCTAAAACATTCTAAAAATGCTACTTAGTCTAATTCTTGTGTTCTGTGCTACATCCAGGGTGCTGAATTCAAATCTGAAGGCACATTTTCTTCATGAGGTCAGGTTACTTAAGTTACTCATCAGATCCTCATCAGAACTGTCACCTCCATCACGACAGAATCAGGAGTAATCTGCCCTGGATTCTCTGCATCATGTGGTTCTGGTTTAAGAACAGGCTCACAGTCAGGACAGACGAGTTTTGACTTATTCTTTATCGGAAATCCAGAACTTTTAGTTCTACAGAAACTAAGCCACTGAGTGAGACCAGAGTACCAGACAGTTCAGCAGAAATGAGGCCCAGCTTTTCTCCTGCTCTCCAGTTTTACACCCGAAACAGAACTTGTAACCAGTCATCATGGCTTTCTTGGATGGTTGCTCAGCTGCACCTTCTCGTGTTCTGCTTAAACATTTACCCTCTATCCCAGAAAACCCTGTAAAACAGACGAGCCTGTGATCCGTCTGGACTTAAACTGAGCTGAGATCAGCTCATCGACAGGCCTGAACTCTCACAGCACTGAATTCAACCAGGAACCGGATTTCAAACCAGACAGAAGCAAAAACACACACCTGACAGAAACAGCTGTTTCTATGCTGGCTGCAGCAATACATGAATCAAAACACCAAATCATTACTGAACAATATTGTACCTAGAACTGAAAATCTTTTTTTTTTTTTTCAGTTGACTGCAGATTTGGATCCAGCACATCGATTTCACGTAAATCACATGTTTTACATTGTTTTTCCAGTGTAATGGCAACCACTATGGCAAACAAGTCCTTTATTACATGGTAGCTTCATCTAAGACTTCATTAAGGTCTAAATCTCATGAAAAAAGTCTGATTCTGTGAGGTCTGAAATTTGCTGGAAGTGTAAGTCAGGCAGCTGATATTACAACGTTTGATTTTATTGGTAGTAATGAAAGCAACTAATAAACGATAAAGTTTCTGTTGTTTATTTGGGTTGAAGAAATGATTCTGACAGTCAGTAATGCACTGTTCAACTAAAAATATTAAAGTATAACATTTAAATCTAAAATATGATATCAGTTATTAGCTATTGGTTATCAGAATATCTTCTCCTGCATTTGTATTGGCTACAACATTGTTAAGGTAAGTCAAGTATTTAAGCAGGTTTGATATTTTAACTACATACACAGTACACAGTGAGAGGAGTTAGAATTCCTGTAAGACTGCGGTGCAACACAAATAACAAGACAACACAAGCGTAGGATAAGAGCAACATTACAATACTTTACACCACAAGAACACATACAGCTCTGGGAAAAATCACTGCAGTTTATTTTTCTCTGTGTGAACCCATTCCAGTCCAGTGTCTGTTAAATTCCTCCACAAACACCTCATGCTGCTTTATGAGGGACTAATTAGTGATCAGCTGAATCACATCTTATTTAATGAGGAAAAGTATAAAACACTTTTGAAATCGACTCTCTCCTCTCACAGTGAGACCAGTTGGATGGTGAAACACTGCAGCATTTCTCTTCTTCTGATGTTTTCTCATTTGCTTTAAAATGATGCTTTAAAGAACAATGTTATTGTTTGGAAATGAGGAGAAATATTGTCAGCGGTTCTTAAAAACAAAGGCAAAGCTGTTCAGTTCAATATCTATAAAACCTGAGAAACAGGTTCTATAGTGCAGTGGACGGGAGCGCTAGTTTGAGCAGATACAGCTTTGTTACATAATTACTCCACTGCTAGAATACATTAAATGTGTGAAAATGCTAAGACTGAGGTACCCAGCAATAAATAATTGTGCAAGATTGGCAGATCTGGTCTGGCCCTTGTAGAATGACCATCATCAAAATGAACTTGACCACAAACAAAACAGATGGTCAGAGAACAAGAGGGGGTGTGACTGACCTCGCATCAGATGCAAAGTAGTACTCGACAGCTTTCTCGTCCACAGGGAACAGACAGGTGTCCTGGGCCGTTCTGGGGAGAGAACTGCAGCTCTTCTTTTCTTTACCAGCTAAAAAGACAGAAAAGAGAAACACATCAAAATAAAGAACACGATTAACAAATAAACACAATGCAAAAGCCATGAACTGATTACAAGGTTGACTCATGTGAACTTAGTACATGAAGACAATTCAAATAAACAGCTATATTACTGCCATTTAACTCTACAGAAGGTTATAAGTTTCAGTAGGAGATCGGTTCTGGCTCGTATCACTCACCGGAGCGGTAGACGACAGGAATGTGATCTGTTGAGAGCTTGTAGTCACTCTTCACACCAATCAGCAGTGGACTTCCTCTCCTAGAGGCAAACACACGGACATCATTCAACTTCTTCCCATAGGATGAGCAACCGTCTCATGTTTCATGGGACAGTCCAGTGTGTAAAACAGGGAAAGTTTTTGCAAAGAGAGCCAGATTCGAGTAGGTAAAAATGTGTAGGGGCTGAACATTCACCCTGACATTCCATTAACATTAAACGTAAATGAACTATTTAATCACATTTTTATTGCAAGTAGCATATTTCTTCACATAGAACACAAAAAAATCAAAACCCGTTTTTACCAAAATCACTCTGTCTTTCATATTTGAAGACCACATAAAATGGTCTGGGGAAAAAAAAAACTTTCGGGAAGATTAAACATATCTAGGTTCATTTGAAATGTCACATATTCACAATTAAAAGTTCACTGTAAACTTCTAAATGCAAAACATGGGAACAGGAAAATAACAGTAACAGTTATCTTATTCAGAAGTACCAAACACTGAGGGTCAAAAAAATCGGATATCGGATCTCAAAAACGAAAAAGGCTGTGGCTTTCATCATTTCAATTTTAGACTCAGATCAAAAATACAAAATAGAAAAAATGGCTGCCAGACCAAATTTGATTTTAATTAGGGCTGTCAGTAGATTAAAATATTTAATCGTGATTAATCTCATGTTTTCCATAGTTAACTCGCGATTAATCGCACCTCTGTATTAAATGTACTGTTTTTAATACTCTTATCAACATTGGAGTAGACAAATATGTTTGCTTTGTGCAGATTTATCTTTATTAATGACAAAAGTGGAATAACACTATAAAAAACAACTGTAAAAAAAATAAGGGGATTTTTTAACCATAGTGTTCTCTTTAACAGTGTTCTCTTGAACTCTTTGAAGTTCAAATATTTCTGTTAAAACATTAATGTGATCAAGTCCAATATAAAATCAAAGCTATTTGCCACTGAAGGGCGTTCACGTTTTATCTAGCATTGAAAAATAAGTTCCCAGAGTTTCCCAGCCCTAATTTTAATATTTAACTTGTCGCGTTTATAAGAACCAGTTTGATTGTCAATTGAAAAATGAAAGAACAAATTATACTCAAACTGCTGCCATCTTCTGGTGAAATATAAAATAGTTTTTTGTACGTGTGTATTTTATATTGTGGTTAACAGTGCTGGGTGGGGCCGCATATTATTGATTGAGATATATATATATATACATAGTTTTTCAATATGTATTTTTTTTCTTGTATTTGTTTACTGCATTTTCCTCATGTTAGACTTTATAACTTAGTTTGTCTAAGCGTATTTGGCTACACAAGTACTCCACAAGTAGTGCTGTAATATAACCAACCAACACCAGAATACAAATGTCTCACTGTTCCTTTGCTATTCATAAGAGTAAGCTTCATTTTTAACACTATGTACCTTGTTCCCACAGCCTGTCCTGGGTAGTGAACGCTCTTGAAGACCAGGGCGAAGGCTCCTTCCTGACCAAAAAACGGAAAAATAACATTCAGTAAATGCATAAAAAGATGCATTAATATGATTGACCTGAATGTGCTGATTAAGCCAGATCTTTTTATTTTTTATTATAATCAACCACAATGATATTCAATCCAGTGTGTGCTAAGTTTTTGCTTTAAAAAAACAAATTTATTTTGTATCATATTATGCAATATGGTAATTATCCACCATTGTGCTCATTTTCCCTCCAGCCAGATTTTCCCTCCAGTTGTGTATTCACTGTACCAAACCAGAACAGTTTCTTATTATTATAATGATCACACTGAATTGCTGTGAGTTCAGAGATCACACGCATATTGTTTATAATATTTATTGCAAGGTTTGAGCCCCAGTGAATGCACAAGTACATGTCCTATTCCCCCTGTAGTCTATAGTCTGTTACATAACAGACTAAACTCTACTGCTACACTGTATACAACATTGTAATGTGGTTATATTTAAACTATACGTATAATATATCTATATATATATATATATATATATATATAGTAATGTGATGTGTGTGTGTGTGTGTGTGTGTGTGTGTGTACATACATATCTATATTGTAAGTCTGTATACAATACCATATCGTACTGTTTTGTATAATATTTTTAGGAATAGCACATTCAGAGATATGGCTGGGATGACTGTAAAGCTCGACTTGACTTGACATGACATGACATGACATGACATGACATGAGACTCTCACCAGCTGCTGGGTGACCTGCTCCACCAGGGTTGCGAAGCTGATGTCATCGCCCTCACGGTTGTCGTACATGTACTTCACCAGTTTGGCGATGGTCTCTGTGTCAGTCTCCGACTCAAACTCATAACCTTTACTTTCCTGTGGACAGACAGAGAGAGGCATACATATATAGACACACAGGAGGATGGACAGACAGACAGATGATCAGACACTACAGATGCTTCCCTTACCAAGAACTTCTTCAGGTCTTTGTAGTTGGTGATGATTCCATTATGAATGACGATGAATTCTGTTGGAATGCAAAACATGGTACAAGAGAAACTGAGATATTGCTCAGCATTTAGTTGCATTTCTGAAAAGTGTTAGAACAAAATTAACAACAGGAACCAAATTACATGAAACCACAGTGCAGTCACAGTTTCGGTCCATTGTGGATTTATATTGAGAACTGAACTAATAATTGTTCGCTGAAACCCCCGCACTAACATGGACTCTGCAGATATCCTCTGCAGTTTTATCTTTTGTGACGTTCTGGCAGAGGAGGCCCGGACGTCACAGCTTTTTTCGTGGCAATATATACATTTTCATGTATTTAAGTGCGGAATTATTAAAAACATAGAATTTACTAATTTTGTAACATGAATTTTAATATAAATTCAGCCACATTTCCATATAAAAAAGTAGCTAATCCAAGAACGTTATTTATTTCTCCTTTCCACTGATTGGCTGCTGCCCTTTAACGCAGTTGCAGTCCAGAATTTCCCCCATGGAGCGTTGGGGGGGTATCTAGGGGGGAATTTAGGGTTTACACTATAAAAACAAACATTTCTAGGCATTTAAAAAATAAAAAACGTGGTGCATTTGGATCGTAACCCCCGTGATAAGTGGGGGTTTACTATAATACTTTTCAAACTGGAATAAAAATTGTTACTTCATGTGTCTGGAAACAATCATGTGATTTATTACACAATATTTAAGACAAAATTCATGTTTCTTTAGAGTCTGTTATGAAAGTGTAGTGTTTGCCTCTTTTTAAACCCACTGGTTATGTCAGCCTGCACCAGTGGGTGAAGATAAACACTATTAGCCAATAATGTCACCATCCCCTCCAACATTCCCACCCATCTCTGAAAAACAGCTCAGAGGGACGGTCACTTTTTGTTGTATTAGCAACTGATAAATCCAGTTTCGCAACTAATAACCATATACATGTCAACCACAAACATTTAATCTGACTTCATATCTGCAAAATTTGTAATTATAAACCTATTTGCATTAGGTATATCCTGATGGTGGGGGTTTCTTTAATAAAATAAGTGTTAATTAATTTTCTGTAACTGTTTAATCCTCACTAGGGTCGCGGGAATTTTAGTTAATTAGGTTTTTAACCGAGTGACGTATTTCAATCAAGTATTCGTGAAATCCCTGGAGCTCAGAGACGCCTTGTTTTTATGTTTTACTCAGAAATGTCTCAGCATGGAAAGAAATTTCCACATCATCTAAACTTGGTTCTATTAAAACTTCTATTCCGAAAAAATGTATCAGTTATTGATTTTACATGTTGGATATTTTGACAGGCCTAATGTTTTCACAGTAAGAAAGTTAATCATGTTTATATTAACCGTCTGGCTGTTGGAAAGGAGGATGTAGAACTCAGGGACAAGAAAAGTACTTTGGTTCATGTTACAATCTGTGCAAAAATAGGCCTCCGCTCTCTGAGCTACACAGAATACCTGCTGTTAAGTGTTAAAGTGTCTGTAAAGTAAACTGACGGTGACTTACCATTGTGTTTGTCAGATCTCTGAGGGTGGCTGTTGAGGGGACTGGGGACGCCGTGTGTGGCCCAGCGCGTGTGTGCGATGCCGAGGTGAACGTCGAACTCTACATCTAGATCAATGTCCTGCTGCTCTGTGGAATCCGCACACAGAAAAAAAAAGCAACTTGACAACAATAATTAATACCGCACATTTCGCCTTTATCAAGAGTGACAATTACTGTAGGAATCGTTCATCAACATTGTTTTCTTACTGTTGATCTCCTCATCCAGGACTTTGACTTTGCCTCTCTGCTTAATGAGCTGGATGGATTTCGCATTGCTCTCCCAGTCCTTACTGTTCCCTCCATCAATGCCCACTCCTGCACAGACACATAGCAATAATGACAATAATACGCTGCATTTATTACTGTTCGAAGTCCATCGACGCTTACAAAGTTGGTAAGGAGACCACCAGA
Source organism: Nannopetersius ansorgii (assembly GCA_037974605.1). Classification (NCBI taxonomy): domain Eukaryota; kingdom Metazoa; phylum Chordata; class Actinopteri; order Characiformes; family Alestidae; genus Nannopetersius; species Nannopetersius ansorgii. Next base: position 1,087,533 of record JBBPDE010000015.1, on the reverse strand, counting down.
AAACCGCCAAGAGTGTAGGAGCAGAGAAAGAAAAAGAGAGGACATAAAGTACAACAGACTTAGGAGTGAAATTACATTAGGTCTGGGATAGGTTGTAAGAAAAATGGGTTTCAGGATTTAATTTGAAAATGGAGAGAGAGCCAAACTGTCTGATTTAAAAGGGGAAGAGAGTTTCATAGAGGAGGAGCGAACCTGGGAAACTTTCAGTTACTGAAATGTGAAGGTTAGACCGAGAAATGGTTAGTTGATTGTATTCATTGTATCAGAATCAGAAAGGTTTATTGATCCCCGAGGAAACTGCTTATGTTCCGTTGGCACAGACACACAGAGACGTAATGTCAAGGATAATATAAATATAAATTAAAAAATAAAAGCAAAATAAGAGCTCTGTACAGAAAGACTCCGTAAAAAATGTTATATACACAATGTGCTAAGATCAGGACAGGTAGGTTTAAAAGGGCAGAAGATCGGACAGATAGAAAGGCAGGTGGTTTGGGCTGTTTGTATGTAAAGAGAAGAATGCAAGTGCGTATAACAGACGTCAGAGTGAAAACAACACTGGCGGTTCCGGTTCCACGTGAAAGGGGTCTGAGGGCGTGTCTTCGAATGTTTGTTTTTTAAATGACTGAAGGCCTACCTGCAGAGTCGTAACCGCGGTACTCGAGTCGGCGCAGGCCTTTGAGCAGGATCTCAAGGATCTCACGTCGAGAGCGAGGGACGTGATAGTTCAGATATGCAAAGATTCCTAAAGAGAGGGAAGAGAGAAGAGAGAGAGAGAGAGAGAGAGAGAGAGAGAGAGAGAGAGAGAGAGAGAGAGAGAGAGAAGAGAAAAGTGAGAACACAAGAAAGAGAGAGAGAAAAGAAAAAAGAGAGAGAGAGAGAAAAGAGAAGAGAGAAGAGGAAAGACAGAAAAAGAGAGGGGAAAAAAGAAAGAAAAAACAAAGTAGAAGAGAGAAAAAACAGAACATGAAAGAGAGAGAGAAAGAGAGAAGAGAAAAACAGACACAGTGACAGAGACAGAGAGAGAGAGAAAGAAGAGAAAAGTGAGAGAAGAGAGAGAGTGAAGAGAGAAAAGAGAAGAGAGAAAAGAGAAGAGAAGAGAAAGGTGAGAATGAGAGAAAGAGAAAAGAGAAGAAAGAGAGAAAAGAGAAGAGAGAGAGAGCGAGAGAGAGAGA
>JBBPDE010000015.1:1067510-1079883 GCA_037974605.1 Nannopetersius ansorgii | reverse complement strand
AAGACTGTCTCTGTAACTGATGACTGTAAGACTGTCTCTGTAACTGATGACTGTAAGACTGTCTCTGTAACTAATGACTGTAAGGCTGACCCTGTAACTAATGATTAAACCGTTCACTGAGTGAAGCAGCGGGCAGTCAGGAACACCAGCGCCTCCCTGGCAGGATAAACCTGCTCCCCTGGGTCTGATTGTTGTGGAGGAATCTTAAGCTTAAGGCCAAATAAAACGACACCTTTACAACAGACAATGATGTAGGCAGCACCCATCCAGTCTGTGGAACCAGCTCCACCTGGGCCCCCAGGGGCCTATCCTTACACACCTGTTCTCAGTGACACCCACTTTTACTTACTGTGGGGCAGCTGGTGGGTGGCCCTGTGCCTACAGCTCAAGATTCCTCCACGACAGTCACATCCAGGGGAGCAGGTTTATCCTGCCAGGGGGCGCTAGGGGCCTGTGAAGGTTGCACGTTTGAATTCCAGGACTACCAGTGTCACCACAGAGGTTCCATTGTGCAAGTCTGAATCCCAACACTGCTAGTGTCATTACTGAGGTACCCTCGAGCAAGGAACCGCCCCCACACACCCTGGCGCCCCTAGTTGGTGGCAGCCCCCTGCTTCACTTGGCTTATGGGTTAAATAAAGAGAAATAAGTGGTGTGTTCACATGTGACTACAAGGGACCACTTTATACTTTATCTCCTGGCCCCCACCACTATTGTTTGAAGACCACTCTTCCAACCCACAGGTGGGGCTACATCTGCATTCTTGTACCACCAGTATCTCACAACCAACCATAGTAACGAATAATAATAAGGAAAAATAGGGACGTGGTTACAGCAGGTGCAGGGTATGGCTCGTGCGCTCATTATGGTGTTGCGGTTACTTTATAAGGAAACATAGGGGCACAGGAAACTACCTACACACGTAGTGTATTATACAGGTTCCTCAGAAACACACGGACAGGAGATTTAAATCTTCCAAAGTTCTGTGCAGTGAAGTGCAGGGGAGAGGAGAGGCTGCAGCTGCGGGTGTTTTGAAAAGGTGCAGATCTGACAGCGCCTCTCCGCAGCACTCAGACACGCCCCTCAGACACCCGCACTCACCTGAAATACTCCCACTAAACCCTGAACCCGCAAAGTCACGGAGAGACACTCACAGTAAGGACAGGGCCGCCGGGAGGACACGGAGCAGACCCGCACGCCTGAACGCCGCCATGCCTGCAAGAGAACGGACATCCGCAGTTCGGTCGCAGCGGGGAAACAGTCAGCGCGCCCCCAGTGGCCTGTACCGCAAGCTACACGTAAATGTATGTGTGTGTATATTTTATACTTTTATAATTCTTTTATAATACTTGCTATAAAAGATAAAACCTGCAGTGGGCTCCTATTTTCTCCATATATATATACGTATTTGTTGTTAAAACATTATCATTATGTGCAATATTTCATGTGCAGTTTCCATATTATATGCAACATAATGACATTTTCTAAATGAGTGCTGAATTACGTGCAATAGTCTTCATGTGCAACATCACTACTGATGTCAGTATTATACTTTTATTGCTTAATATTGATCTCTACTCCAAACTGCCATCTGTGTCGGTATATTTCACTCAGCTGTGTTACTTATCTTCAGTATTCATACCCAGCATTTATGTATATAAAAGTGTTTTTTTTTTCTAGAGATATTTAGACTTTTTTGTTATTGTTCTTGTCTCTGTGATTCGGCTCGATTCTTAATTTATTCACTGGCGCCTCCTAGTGTCCAATACACCAAACTACAGCACATGGCGTGCTGTATTTTTGCAAAAATGGAAGTAATTAAAGTATAAAACATATTTAAAAAACTTTAATAGCATCAAAGCTAAAATATTGAAGTTACTACTGCTACTATTAAATAAATATTAAACAACTGAAATAACATGAGACCACGTCACATAAATACTAAAAATATTAGACGTACCCATCTTATCAGGCGATAAAAAACAAATATCGCTGTTAATCTATGCACAAAGTTGGGTTGGGAGCTGGGTCTGTACTACACAAGCTATGATGACTTTCACCTTGATATTTTAGCGCGGATGTATACCTACTTTGAAACGGGGATCTCACTAGGACGGAAAGACAAGGGGGGCTCAGCCTTAGCCCCCCAGGGCTGTAGGAATGAATTAGCGTGAAGTGAAAGGAAAGGTTTTCACCAAACCTTTCCTTTCACTTAAGGAAACAAGTTAAGTTAAGCAGTGAACAGTTATGGACACTCATTATTGTTCTGTTGAACTGAGTACAAATGGTGGGACCAGAGAAATATTACCAAACAGGCTCCGGTTGCTACTCGCCAACAAGCAGCGCCGTGTAGCTCCGCCTGGGTCCTAATGCCCGCCTGTTACCTACAGTAGCTTCAACCTCCAGTACATCATTTTAATTCAATAATGAGAGCTAGACTTATTTTTAATTTCATTTCATAGTCTTGTTTCTATTTGTAAAGTGCGCATCTGCACTCAGTGATATCTTGTATGAAATGTTTGGATATATAATTTATAAATAATAGAATAATGACTATATTTAGGGTGGCTTGGGATAATTTTTTTTTTTTTTTTTGGGGGGGGGGGCTTCAGACGCCCCAAAATAGACCTAACGACGCCCATGCGACGCCCAAATTACCACAACAAACGTCATGTGCTAACATGGATGCAGCTATAAAGCTGCCGGGTTTGCTTCAGGGAAACAAGATTAATGTTGTCTGCACCTTGTGCAATGCGGAATTAGTTTACTGTAGGAGTTGAGAAACCCGTTCTCAAAGACTTGCGTTTAGTCATTATTTGGGAAGCACACATATTCTGAATGCCTTAATCTAGATTAATTCCAAGATTACAGTGAGATTAATCTAGATAAAAAATTATACCACTAATATATACACACATATATACAAATAAGTACAAATAAATAAATATCATTTAATATATATATTAAAAAACTCAGCAACACTTCTCCGTTCTGTTCTTTTATTGTACACATCACCACCAATACAGTCGTCCACACCAGCAGGTGATGGAAAACTCAAGTATTTCAAAAGAGTGCCTTCAATCCAAGTCACCAGGCTCTGCTCGAGTCTGCATAGATGTTAAAGACAAAAAGCATGCACAAACACAAACACACACACACACCTCTCCAGATTAGTTCAGACACGGGCACACTTGGGAAGGTCAAATACCGCAGGCCATACAAGTTCTTTCCACTCAGAGCTTCTGACTCATTAAGAACCTACTCAGCACCCCCCACAGAGCCATGCTCCCACAGAAGACAAGAAGAGGTTGAGAGCGTTCGATGAGATACTTCATATCAGGCCACATCACTTTAAAGACGTTCAGACAAAGAAGCAAGAAACAAACCTAGGACAACAGCTGACTGGGACTATAAACTCATCACAGTGAAAACAAAACCTCTAATTTCAAAAATGGTAACTTAACAGCAAAAGGGTACAAATTCCTTTTAAAAAAACAATCTGAATGAAGATACAAGGTTTTGTCCTGTCAGTGTAAAATAAGATACATTCATAATATACAGATCTCTCTTTCGAATTTTCAAAAATGAATATGCTTCTTTTTCAAAATTGTATTATAAGAAAAGATTACAAAGACTGGTTTTTAATATTTATAGACTGTAGAAACACTTGAATTAGTCACAAAGGCTCAAACTAGGGCTTTTAAAGGTCTGACTTTACTGCACCAACGTTCACTTTGTGGATCATAAAAAATGATCACTCTTCAGCATCACATGGTTCCTTCAGCTTTACATCTCACTGGTCAAAACTTCATTCTTCCATGGGATAATAATCCCAAGCATTCCACAAAATTGAGCCCAAATTATACCCAGTGCAAAGAAGAGTAAAGAGTTTTAAGAATCATGTCTTGCCTCCAGATCTAATTGAGCCTCATGGGCTGAACGCGACTGAGCTCCAGAAAACGAGACAGAACTGGACGCCTGTTTGAAAAGGTGCTGGGAGAGTTTGGGCACAAGTTATTTCCAAAAATTGCTGGGAAGGAAGCAGCAAACCTGATAAAGACAAGAGGGTTATTTTTGATGAAACTTGCACAGAAGCATCTGTTCAACTGCACATACAGTGTACAACGTTACACTTCAGAACAGTCTGTTATATTTAAGCACTTCTAATGTTTTCTTGTAATATAATTTTTGAAAAAGCAGCATTTTAAGAATCTGAGGGTGGGATCAAACTTCCGGCCTGTAGTTCGCATCCATTTTATTACTTCTATTACTTAAAGTACATTCATGTAATTAGATTTTTTGTCTTTTAAATAATTCTGGACCATTTCTATTGGTCCACCTGTAATAAACACAGTGTAAAGGGCCGCTTGCATTTTCAAATGGAGTCATGAAATACTGACAAGACAATGACAACATGACCGTTGTGCATTTCACATCACATGATCAATACACACTACCAATCAAAAGTTTGGACACATCTCATTCAACCATTTCCTTTGTTTTTATTATTGGCTACATTATAAATTAATATTGAAAACATCACCTATTACTCTGATGACAGCTTTGCACACTCCTGGCATTTTTTTCCCCAAAAAATCATCAGTTGTGGGATCATCAGTTGTGAGGGTCGGGTTGGTCCACAGTTAGTGATCCTGTTCCAATACGGTTCTACTGCACATTATGGCAAGAACCACTGAACTAAGTAAAAAACAACAGTCCATCATTCCCTTATTACAGAATAGATTCGGGTTTCTTTCACTCTTTTTTTTGTTTACTACAGAATTCCATGTGTTCCTTCATATTTTTTTTGTTTTCAGTATTAATCTACAATGTAGAAAATAATAAAAACAAAGAAAAAACACTGAAGGAGAATGTGTGTCCAAACTTTTGACTGGTAGTGTAAGTATAACCTCTAAGAGCTGAATTACTGTACTGAAGATGATATGACACACAGAGCGTCTTCAGATTCACAATCGACACGTCAGTTTCTGTGCAATAGAATCCAGCATATGAGGAAAGTAGGGTTCAGCTAACACCAATGTATTTCAAGAAAATGGCACCGGTAAATAGAAAGTACTGTGTAAATACAGCTTCTTTTGTTGCACTTTGGTGTTTTCAACGTATTATAACTAAAACGAACAGAATGAGGTTATAAAGACCATCTGTATGCATCAACAAAACACACTAAATATTAAAAAGGGAGTTTTTTTGCATAATTAAATCATTCACAGAGTCAGAACTGGTCACAGTGGTGGCGAGTGGAACGTATATAATGCCTCTAAAAACTCCCTCACAGAAAGCCATTACAGTGAAATGGCTAGGGAAACACTGTCTGATTTCTGAGACACAGTTTTACTATAGCTTTGGGAAGGTTTTGGCCTAAAATATTTTTCACAAAAACACATTACTGGTGGTGCAGAACACGAAGGAGGGCTGTAAGGCAAAACAGTCCCAGAGGAAAAAATTTTGTTAAGATTTCCTACTGTTTTACCATCACCGACATTACAGGTAAACACTCAGAAGACAGCTGTAGTAAATAAACAGGCTATACTTGTGTTGTACACATAATTGTAATGACTTTGTTCACATCTTACAGATTCAGTTAAGCAGAAATATTGAGAAAATTTAAGTATCTGGGACTTGATTACAATTCTACTATTAATTTTTTCAGAGGTTGCTTTCCAGCGATATGCTGTCATTTTAAAAGAGCGGGGTGGGTGGTGGTGGTGGGGGGGGGGGCTCTTTTAAAGGTTGTGCAAGAAAGTGTTTTATGAATGAGAAGTGAATTAGTGCATTAAGTGGAACGTGCCGTAGTGTAGATGAGTAAAAGTGAGAACAGTGTCCATCACAGGAGTACTTTTCCATTACAATCAGTGACGAGTAACAGTGGAAGTGCACTGCAGAATGGGAACCAGCAACTCATGGGTCACTAGGCAAGAGGGGTCAAGTGTGCACTCTAATTCACAAATAAAATGTTTCCGGTAACTTCTACATACGTGACTGATGGGGTCCATCAGTCCATCAAAACAATGCAACACAACCAAAACTCAATTAACTCAATTAACTTATGAAAAGAATAATCCAGCTGTTTTCAACCACACTTCCGTCAGCCCCATCTGCATTTTAGGCTAAATGAGCGTCACCGTCTGTTCCTGTACATGAAATCTTGAAATCAAGTTTGTTTTGCAAGTGGGCAGCTGCTCACTGGCTTCAAAGTATATTTTTCGATATATTTTGTAACGAATAAGGCTGTGGCGAATAGAAAGTAGGTCGAAAACCTCCCGGAACGCTCCTTTTCAATCTACTTAGGCCTCAACAATTGATAAGCTCTCTCAGCATGGAAATAACTGAGGTAGGCAGAGAACACAACACAGTCATGACTTGTCAGGAATATGGGAAGGACACTGTAGGCTGTGGTTAAAGCCGGATCTCTCAGCACGGTATGCATGTGCTTCACTCTTGCATAATATTTCATGTCACGGATGCATATTATTCTCTGTGCAGCATAATAGCGAATGATATTTGCACCCATTTCAACATCCCTACACCAAGGAAGCTTGGGCTATTTGTAATGAAAAGCAGGAGCTCATCGTTGGGTGCAATCTTGCAAGTCCAGCTTTAAGAGAACGACTGCATTCCTTTCAAGCTTAGTGCATAGGGTTCTTGGGGTTGGACAAACTTGGATTAAGTCTAGTGTTGGGACTAAATTGGTGTTTTTGTCATTAGAAATCCCATTATCGTAGGTTTAGGCTGTATCTGGGAAGCTACTGAAGCATCAGTGCTTGTCCTGAGGGCCTTTCAGGTGAAAAGGTGCAGAAATAAATGGATCATTTACATCAGGCTTCCAGGTTTGCAGGGCAGGGTTTTTCTTGCCTGGGCTTGACATCCCTATTTGGGCACCGTCAGGTTCTGATGCCACGGGCCCCTCATAATGTCTGGAGTATTTAGCTAAAGCCTGTGGTCGGAAGGGGCGAGGGGCTACTTGATTGAGGATGCTGTGGTCGTGACTTTCGGGATAAGAGGAGGCCAACTGGGGACGATGGAAGCCAGGTTGAGCAACAGGATGGGGGTACACCACACCCCCGGACTGAGTTTCCTTTCGTCTTCCAAACGGGGCCTGGAGGAAGACGTCGGGTTCCTGGGCCAAGAGCGCCGGACGAAGAAATGGAGCATTTGCGAAAACATCTCCATCGGTATCCACTTCTTGCACGACCCGGAAAGGTGCTTTGGAGAAGATGTCGGTGGTGGGATCGAGTTCCGAGCGGCTGATCTGCCCCTGGGCTTGAGGCAGGTGGTTCTGAGAGTGCTCAGGAGTGATCGTGGTGGACTCTGGGACAGAACTGGGCTGCAGCTTTGAGGATCCATGAAGGTCTCTGGAAGAAACAGTCTCTTGTTCTTCCTCTTCCTCAGAATCCTGCAATAAAGGTCTAGAGCCGCTGCAGTCGTGGCTTGAAGTTTCCCTGCTCAGCCTCAAGCTCGCCTCGTCCTTCCCCTCACCTTCACCCTCCTCCTCCTCCTCTTCCTCTTCTTCGCTGGAATGAAGACAGCGCTGACTGGAGTTCTCTGCTTCACCACCCTCTTGAAGTGCTTGATAGCCATTAGCTTTCCCCTTCACATCTGCAGATCAGAAAGAGAACAAGAGAAAAAATCACATCAGTGAAGAAGCAAAGGGACTTCAGCTTTGAAAATCTGGAGCCTGAGGTAGAGTCAGCAAGTTAGCTTCTTTAAAGTCTTCCACAAGAGGGTTCGGTTTTCCAACTACGGGGGCATTCGCTTCCAGCCTTTGGAGCACGATTTGATTTCCCTGCTCAAAACTAAATTACTAAAAAGGAAATTTTATTTATTTTTTTATAGTTCTTTGCAATTTGATTGCTGAAGTGGAAGAGCAGTTTGATGTGAAGTGGTTCACTGTAAAGAAACTTAGAGTCCGATTTCTGTGCAGTTGTGGTGATGGGAGTCAGGACAATTGCAATGCAAATATAGGGACTATTCAAAATCACCACTGAACCTACACACGTTTATATGTAATATTAATTATGGTTTAAATAAGTAGGAACTATTTTGCCTTACAGTGCTCTGTATGTACCCCTCCACCATTAATGGATTTTTGTTGTTTAAGGTACATTTTAACTACAATTCTGATCTTAAAACTAATGGAAAATGAAGTCTTGGTCGTTAGTTTGTGTATTCAACCATTTAAGGTAATGACTTTTTGTGAGGGAGTTTTAAAACATCTGTTTCCAATCACCACCAACGTGAACAATTCGCCTTAAATGCATTAATTTAAAAATCGAACCAATCGGAATGCCTTTATTTACATCTTAACCATTTAAGTATGTATCTTAAGCATTTAATTATGTGGAAATAAAAGTTCTGCATTTCCTAACACTTCAGGCTAATGACCAAACAGTTCTGGACTAAGGCTGAGGAAACTCTGCACTTAAAATTATGCCATTTTGCTGATTCTACCACAATCACAAAAGTCACAATATACGACACACAGCAGCATTTTTCACCTTGAGCCTTGTCCTTTATGAGCAGACGCTGAAGAAACACAGAGCAAGTGACTACACAACTGAGCTAATATGCAAAATTGAAAGAAAAACATACACAAGCACAATATATGCACAAGCAATAGTCCACAAAAACAGCTACAAACACAAACTACAGTACAGTGCTACTACAGACCAACCCACAATAACGACCATCACAAACAAAAGCCTCGTTTCCATAAAGTGGGGAAAAAAGAGGAGCCCTAAGAACACAGATGTATGTCTTTAGCGCCAAGAGTGACGCAAATAAGAATGAAAAAGCAAAGTGGAAAAAGTCATGGATATGTGCAAGCTGAGCGGTCGGGTGGGAGCGGTGGTGGGCGTCTTAGTTGTATCAGCACTGCTGCACTGTAATGGTAGGGAACACCAAGACCCATGGAAACAAGGAACACAGCACAGACACATCAGACTTCATATACAGAAATGTAGACAGAGCAGCTCTTACCTTCAGACTGTGGGCAATGGGCAGTGCGGTTAGGAAAGGGTTAATATAGCAGCAAACTACAAGTCAGTTCTAAACGTCTAAGGGAGGCTTGTCTGATTGGCAGGTCTTGCCAGGTAAGAGCAGGAGCTAATGCTGCAAAGATGCTTCACTCTACCTGGTCCTTTATCAGGACACGTTTCAAAAAGCAACAACTGGGGTGGGGTGAGCATACTGTGATCGGGGGTTTTATCGGGGAAAAAATGTGTTTTTATTTTATATGTTTTATGAAAAGCCACAGACGTCAAATCATCGAATCATCTGCTGTTCAGAGCTTTCAAGAAAATGCTGACAATTCAAAACTACAGGCCTGTCAACAAAGTTTATGAAAAAATGCAACATACGGGCCCAGAAAAATGCAGATATGTAACATTTAAATATTTTTTTTATGATTTCACAACATAATCAGAGATTATATGAAGTAAAATGATAAGTAGACTTTAGAATTGGGCAAGGGGCAAACTGGCATGGAACCTAATCCATAGAATGGCTGGGATTAGGGGTGGAGGTAGTTCAGTTGGTAAGATACTTGCCTCTGGACCAAGAGGTCATGGGTTCAAATCCTACCTTCAGCACACCACCACTGGGTTCCTGAGCAAGACCCTTAACCCTAAGTTGCTCCAGGGAGACTGCCCCCTGTAGTTAGGGTATGGAAGTCACTTTGGATAAAAGCATCTTGTAAATGTACTTTATGGAGAAATCAGGGATCAAATCTGTGTATTTCCAATATTTTTTTAATAATATTATGTTTTGTTGAGTATATTTGTATTTACTCGATTAGACAGTGTTTCTATAAGCAAAACAATAGAAACTATAGAAATAGAAAATGTTGTTGATCCAAAACTACACATAAGAACCTGGTGGCGCAAGGCCTCATCTGCATCGAGCTTGAGGGATTTATGGTAGGGGGTATGGAATCAGAATCAGAGTTCACAGAAAAAAAGAGAACATTGAGGTCAGTTAATAAATGGGAGAAGAGACTAAAAATCTACTCAAAGCCAGTTTTTCCAGTTGACATTGTGTGTTTCAGGGAAGAGAGTACTGAGCAGCCCTCTCAGCTCTGAAGGAGATCCAGAAGCCTCTCTGTTCAGGTTAAAAATGAGTGTCCAGACATTGTGGGATTAGATAAAACAGCAATCAGGGTGGGACAAATTGTACAACAATGTTAAAAAAAAAAAAAAGTAAAATTGTTGGTTAAGATACAACAAAACAAACTCGACACACTTCCGACATCTGTTCACATTTGCATGTTTATTCACCATCCCACTCTTTTTGAAATTCATTTGATCATCTCATAAAAATAGAAGGAACACGCTGATAGATAATACATCTTTTCTCCCACTCAATGAATTATTTGTGGTCAAGTATCGGCTTCGTTTCGCCACATTATTTTCTCTTTATGCTGACTGGAATACGCTGAAGTTACACCGCAAAACACGAAGTCGGACTACAGGCAACGCTAAACTATTCAGCCACACCACGGGGTGCATGTCTACTGGTAATACGAAGCACTACTGTAGAATTGCATAGGTTAGCCACACGAAAGTCTGTATAACAACATGTACCGAGGACAAAGGTTTTGGGGGGGAGGGGCTGACAGCATTATACAAGTCTCATTTACTATATAAACATGATTGTAGACAATTTACTACATTTGCCTTGACTATCAAAATGAAACAACAAAAAAACAGCATTCTTTGACCCGAAACTTTAACTTAAAGTCTTCTATACTAGCCATAACATCTCAATGGAAATGATGCCACTTTACAGTAGTGCTTCCACACACACGAATGTGAAAGTGATTGTGAATGGCAGGTGGTGCGGTTTGATATGTGATGCCGATTATCCAGACCCAAGAAAGAAACTGCGCCCGTGCTCGGGCCTGGCTGGTGACCTCGGCTCTAGATTGTGATTGGTCAATGGCCATCAAAAGTTTGGGGACACCCTGCCTTGTTTTGGATCCTTGACTTCATTTTCAACATTGTTTTTCCAATGACGAAATCAACGTTTTAGTACATTTAGTTGCAGCTTCATGTTCAACAAAGTGTCTCCACTGGCGATAACGATCTGACAACTGTGTTCAAAGTTCAAACTGAACTTTTCAAACGGACAAACGGTGGAAGTGCTGATAAACATGGACTTGATGAGTTGGCTTTGGCTTTATTCCCAGTTTATTCACAGTTTTACCGTTTTCTGTTTATGTTCTTTGCTCGGATTTCTCTATTTAAAACATGCCCTGGTGTCCCCAAATGTTTGAGAGGCAGCGGAGATCCCTGCTGGTGCATGAGGGAAGAAGATGGACCAAAAGAAATGGACCAGGATGCTAAACGTTCGCTGATGAGAACCATGAAATGAATGAGGCGGTGACCTCAGGAAGTCAATTCCATCATAAGCCCAACACAACAAAGAAAAGGAAATGAAGTCTGGAGCAACTCTACCATCTTTCTCTCCCTCCCTCAGGACAGGACCAGAGTAACAAAACACATGAAATTAAAATACACAGCAGTAAGACAACACATTGAAAATTAAAGCTTTCATATTCACCCAACAGTTCATCTGTTACAGTGAACAAACCTAAGATAATAGTTCAAAACTGATACACAATCGTCTCTCTTCCTCAGTCCACAGCAACACACGAAAAAGCAACACTAAATTCACTCAATCCTCAAATCACAGTAAAAGAGAGGTCAGTAAAAGAGAGCAAGAAGAACAGAAAGCAGATCTGCACACTTTCAGATGTTAGATTAACTCCAGAATAAAGTCTTTCATGAGCTATAATAAAGGAGTCATCATACAAACAACAGATTCCACATTGACACTTCATACATTCATCTATAGCACTATCAACACTCACATTTTATACAAACATACTTTGCACTTCTTTAAGTGATTCTTTTTTTGAACTACACCTTTAAAGAGCAACATCAATGACTGTTTGACAAGTCTCCCTCCTCCCCTCTCGTTCAGGATTCTGGGCTCATGGTGATTATGACCAATTTGATATAATCATGACAGTGTCAAACTGGCAAATTTGGAAATATTTAAATGAAAAGAGTAGCATTTTCATGTTGTGCCATTAGGTCATGACTAGAGATGACAATCAAAACAGACATTAAAACCTTGAGTCTTTAAATCTGCCCAATTTAATTGTCTCTAATGCCCCCCAATAATTAGAACTTCCCATCCCATGATGCTACAGGGGTGGTGGTGGTGGTATAGTGGGTAGGATACTTGCCTCTACATCAGGGGTGGGCAAACCTGTTCAGAAAGGGCCGCTGTGGGTGCAGGTTTTCATTCCAACCAAGCAGGAAGCACACCTGATTCCACCTCTGTAATCAGT
>JBBPDE010000015.1:887574-898020 GCA_037974605.1 Nannopetersius ansorgii | reverse complement strand
GCTTGTGTAGTACAGACCCAGCTCCCAACCCAACTTTGTGAATAGATTAACGCCGATATTTTTTTCATCGCCCGATAAGAGTCTCGCGTTAACGCAGCACGTTAATGCCGATAACGGCCCACCACTAATTAAAACCCATGGTGACTACATTTTGTAATTCCTTGTTATTTACACTGTTAAATGAAACAATTTTGGTTAGAATGCTTTCAATCTAAACTCAACACTTGAGTTTGTAGTTTTCAGTGTTTTCTACCAGATTATGTAATTTAGCCATTTTTCGCCAAGCGAGCAATTTTATATAATATTTAAGGGGTCGGTTTCTCAGACAGGGATTAAGCCTAGTCTTGGACTAGCCTTTCCTTTTCAATGGAAAATCTCCATTCACAGAACTACTTAATCCAGGACTAGGCATAATCCCTGTCCGGGAAACCGACCGAAAGTATAATATAATATTTAATATATAACAAGCTGAATATATAGTAAAAATGAACACGTCTGAAATATGTAACTGATTAACAACAACACAAGCCATTATCTGACATCCTTAAGATCCCACCAAAACTGTCATTCATTTATAAGAAGTTGCTCTTTGGCCAAAAATTGATAAATGACATAATCTGGTAGAAACCACTAACACTAAAGTGTTGAGTTTAGAATGAAAGCCTTTTCATGGGTTTCTATTGGCCAAAAGTGGCCACGAACAACTCAAGTGATACAAATGTATGTATGGAGTATATTATTATACATTTAATGAGTTGAAGTTAAAAAAATAAAAAACCTGAAAAAACTCCAGACCCTTCATTCCATATGCAGTAACAGCTAAAATGGTCAAAAAAAGCGAGTGAACTGGACGCAAACGGCCCACAGCAGGACCAGAGGGGGAATGCACTTTTACTTAAATGGCCTTCAGCACAAACGTTAAGTAACATCCGAATAATCGCTGTCAAAATGTAGCGCCAGTGTTACAGGAATATGGAAAACAAAAGCATGTTCTGCTTCGTCCTGTTTCACGACAAACACTAGCAGAAACATTTACCCTGAGTCTGTTTGTAATCTCCTCTAATACTTTGCACTGAAATGTTAACACTGTAAATAAACAAAAGTAGCACTTATTGGTCACTGTTAGGACATTTTTCACTTGTTTAGATGAGCTACCATCTGAAATGAATGAACTGGTTCGATCATTTTCAGGGGGGGTTATGTCTGGGCTCTGACTGGGTCACGCAAGGACCTTTTTCTGCTCCGGCCTCTGTGTGGTCAGGTTTGTTGTGTTTTGTTGTGAAGGTGAACTTTCTTCCCGTTGACAGTTTGCTCGCAGGGGGCTGTGGGTTTTGCTCCGTCCTGCACAGAAACACCCCACAACAGGATGCTGCCACCTCCAGGCTCTGGTGTAGGTATAGTGTTCTTTGGATTCTGTTAGATGTACCATTTGGTGCCAAACAGTACATTTGGTCTCATCTGACCATAACACCTGTTTTCACTAGGCCTCAGAATCGTCAGTGTGCTTTTTGGCAGCACACATTAATGAGGCCATACGTTCCTGTAACTGCTTCAAAGTTGCCATAGGCCTTATGGTAGCCGTTCTGGCACGTTTCCTCCTGTTATAAGTTGCATTTAGTAAATACAGAAGGAAAATAGTTTGTGTGTGTCTTTATTTCAGGCTGCAAAGCAACAAAATGGGGGTATTATTTTCTATTCTCGCTGTAAAGGATGCTTCCTTCTGCCACGGTACTGTTTTGGAGTGGAAGTTATTTTGTGACAATGATGCATTGTTCTTGTTTTCAGGGATTTCTGTGGATTTTAACTGAGGGATCTTTGAGCAGCATGTAGGGAAGCTCCTGGCAGGTGAAAAATGCTTGCTGAGGAGAAATGCTGATTGGACAGAGGAAAGACCCTGACGGGGCCCAACAGGTGATGCAGAAATCAGAGCATTCTGTAGCTGGCCAAGGCCTGACGAGCCCCGATCCCCTGGTGCGGGAGGCGTACCTGATGGCGTATGACTATATCAACTATGTGACAGCCAAGGAAGGGGCCTCGCTGTGCCCGGCACCATCCGCACCGTCAGCGGCGCTGCGCCACGCTGGGGACGAGCTCCTCCAGCGATTCCCCATCTTTTTCCGCCGCTGGCCTCGTGTCTTCCAGGATGTGACGGAGTCGTCGGCCTGCTCCACGCTGCTCTCCATCCTGGATGAGCACTTCGCCCCCACAAGGCGCAGAGACTTGGCCTGGAGTGCTGTGCTCTCCATCTTTGTGCTCGCTGGTCAGATGGCGCAGCATTGCCAGGAGAGGGGCATGGCCAACACTCTGCCTGAGCTCCAGCACTGCGTTGGCAACTATGTGGAGAGAGTCGTCTGCCCTGAGATCAGGGACAGGGGAGGATGGGTGAGTGGCAACAGAGCAAACTTCCGTATGAAGGACTCATTTTATTTAGCATGATTGAAGGGTGAGCTTTGATCAGTTTTTTTATTAAGATCTCCCAATGCCCCAGCATGTGGCTTTACAGTATCCTATACACAAAAGAGCAGAGCAGTTCGACAGTATATGTTATTTATATATTTGTGTATTATATGTATAACGAATATCGAAGTACAGTGACGCAATATTTTTGTCAACTCTCCCATCACTAATGTACCGTCTGCTGTAGAAAATCTCATCACTGACTGTGTGTGTGTGTGTGTTTTCCATAGTCGGGTTTTGTGTCTCGTTTTGGGCAGAAGAAGAACTTTGAAGGCCAAGTGAAAAAGGCATGCAGCTGGAGTTTACTCATCCTGAGTGTGGGGATTCTCGTCTACTGCCTCTGGAAAAGAATAACATGAAAGAACACTGCCATCTAGTGGACAACATTTGAACATGCTAGGACCAGCCATTAAGATCCAGAGGTTCGTGTAGCCACTGCTGATCAAGTCTGTACCTGGTATTCCACACACGGGTCCACTACTGGACGGTGTAACGTCTTGATGTTCAGTGTAATAAAAAATGTTGGTGTCAAAATAGCACACGTTCCTTTCACCAGAGTACATTTTCATCCAGTGAGAGAAGTGTGTTTTACATTCAGGCTGGAAGCAGAGGCGCATGTCAGCAGGCAGCTGCTTGGGGCCCCCTAGCCACTAGGTGGCGAACGAGAGCTGACACTTTAAACTACGGTAGTGGCGATTACGTTTTGAACGTTCATTCCTTTGATCTTTATCAGAGAATGTCAATTTAATGTCAGATTTATTAAAATGATGACAAAAACTGGTTAGAGGGGGCCCCAACATACCCTAGGATCGCCTCTGGCTGGAAGTGACGGACCATTTCACGCCTTTGCTTCAAGCATCTTGGAACAATGAAGAATGTAGGGGGGAAAAGTGCTACAAGCATTTAGAAATGATTTGATCTGAAGCCTGTTTGACACTCTTGAATTTCAGGAGTTACTGGAGCCATTTGTTCATAGGATCACTGCTGAATAGGGAAAATCTAACTGCACCACTTTTATTTAAGCAGTTCCAAGACCAGTCCCACTTTAACTGATCAGTTTGATGAGGTCCGACAACTTTGATATTTTTCAGGCATTATAAACACATTGTCAAGCTCCTAGACGTTTGTTTATAATCTACACTTCAGGGTTTAGTGAAAAAAACTTTTTCTAGCAAAAAAGTGGTCATTGTTTGTGACGATTATCCAGGTCCTCACTGCCCCATGCTTAAATACTTGAAATGTGGTGGCTTTCAGCAAATCCACTTACACTTTGTGTCACTTATGATTTAATCACACTCACCAAGATACAGTACAAACCCCTACACACTTAACGGGTTACACAATGATCTAAAGCCACATTATAAACTCGGGAACTTCGTTAGTCACGTGTGCAAGTCAGTACAAGGGGCAAAATGGCAAGTTACAAAAAGAAACTTTTATTGACATTTCTGTACAGAAAAGGAATGAACAGCAGAGGTGACACAACACAAGGAAAACAGCTTTGGAAAGGTTTCTGTCAGGCAGGTCAGTACAATATTACATCTTGGCACACATACACAAGCAGACTTAAGCCAGCTCCTCCTCCCCTTCCTCCTCGAATTCCCCCTCCTCCTCAGCCGTGGCGTCCTGGTACTGCTGGTACTCAGAGACCAGGTCGTTCATGTTGCTCTCTGCCTCGGTGAACTCCATCTCATCCATGCCCTCTCCGGTGTACCAATGCAGGAAAGCCTTGCGCCTGAACATGGCGGTGAACTGCTCGGAGATGCGCTTGAACAGCTCCTGGATGGCAGTGCTGTTGCCAATAAAGGTAGCAGCCATCTTGAGGCCGCGGGGCGGGATGTCGCAGACGGCGGTCTTGACGTTGTTGGGGATCCACTCCACGAAGTAGCTGCTGTTTTTGTTCTGGACGTTCAGCATCTGCTCATCTACCTCCTTCATGGACATGCGGCCACGGAAGATGGCAGCAACCGTGAGGTAGCGGCCGTGGCGGGGGTCACAGGCAGCCATCATGTTCTTGGCATCGAACATCTGCTGGGTGAGCTCAGGCACAGTGAGGGAGCGATACTGCTGGCTGCCCCTGCTGGTGAGAGGTGCAAAGCCTGGCATGAAGAAGTGCAACCTGGGGAAGGGTACCATGTTGACGGCCAACTTGCGCAGGTCGGCGTTCAGCTGGCCAGGGAACCTGAGGCAGGTGGTGACTCCACTCATGGTGGCAGAGACGAGGTGGTTGAGGTCACCGTATGAGGGAGTGGTGAGCTTCAGGGTGCGGAAGCAGATGTCGTAGAGAGCCTCGTTATCAATGCAGTACGTCTCATCTGTGTTCTCAACCAGCTGGTGCACGGATAGCGTGGCATTGTAGGGCTCTACAACCGTGTCGGACACCTTGGGTGAGGGCACCACGCTGAATGTGTTCATGATACGGTCAGGATACTCTTCACGAATCTTGCTGATGAGGAGGGTACCCATGCCAGACCCGGTGCCTCCACCTAGGGAGTGGGTGAGCTGGAATCCCTGCAGGCAGTCACAGCTCTCTGCCTCTTTACGCACCACATCAAGCACAGAGTCAACCAGCTCTGCTCCTTCTGTGTAGTGGCCCTTGGCCCAGTTGTTTCCAGCTCCACTCTGACCTGGTCAATTGATTCAAGCAGAACATTTACCCATCGCCCGTTTCACTTGTACAGAAATGAAATGTGCCACAAACTAATTGTTAAGACTAAACACTCACCAAATACAAAGTTGTCTGGTCTGAAGACCTGTCCGAAAGGTCCAGACCTCACAGAGTCCATGGTACCCGGCTCCAAGTCCACCAGCACAGCACGGGGCACATATTTGCCACCTACAACACGATGGAAAGTTAAGTGTGGAAAGGACAACATCTGGCCACAGATCTTTACATGATTGAAATGCATGAAAACGTACCTGAGGCCTCATTATAGTAGACATTGATCCTGTCCAGCTGGAGGTCGCTGTCACCATGGTACGTGCCAGTTGGGTCAATGCCATGCTCATCGCTGATAACCTCCCAGAACTAGAACGAAAACAAATGAAGTCATGTGTTAATGTTCACCTGTGATTTTATGGGGGGATACAGTGTGGACTTTGCACAGTTAAATATGAATGCAAAATCAATATCAGATGGATCTCAAAATCTTAAACCATTTATTGTACTCCAGAGGAGCAGAATGTTTAAGCCACTGTGCTTAAAACAGATCACCTAATGATTATGTTGGACTGATTATTCTCGTAGGTTTTTTTTTTATTTTTGTGTAACGTTAATATGGGCAGATTTAGCTCCAATTCCTACATTTTATTCGTTTGTGACCTGCACCTGAAATGTGTTCATGAAAAATCAGTTAAAATTGGTGTACAAAGTAAAAACGAGTCAAAACATTTCCAACCGAATCGCTATTTGTAATCAAAACAATGAGTTGCATCGACATTCCAAACCGTTGTGAATCAAAACTTTTACACATTTAAAAAATATATTGCTTTGCGACCTTAAGTTGCTTTAAGCAAGCCCGTCTGAAAATATTGGCGCCAAAGTATTTTTTAAAAACGGGCCTTGTGCTTAAAATGGCGCGCGCGGCTTCCACGCTGATTGGCTGGAATCCAGGCGCGTCGAAGGTTTGAAAAAACCTGCATACGTCACAACGCGCCAGTCTCGCGCCACCTACGTCCGACGCCCTCGTGCTCTTTCAGCCCGGCCTAAATTCAAGATAAATCTCCATTTTAAGAGGAAAATCACAACAAACCCTTCCATTCGCGCTAACGTCAACCGGGCGATTTTTTTTTTTACTTTAGACGTAAGGACATGAAACGCCCCCTGAATCCCAATCCGTCATTTTAGCATAGTCTTTAAATATGGAGGCCTGACGAGCAGACATCTTCTGCATTGCAGAGATCATTTCAATCCAGCATCATATTAACTGGTCCAAAATCCCTCCCAGCATTTCTTTCCGCCTTCCTCTTTTACAGCCGTTCCTCGAAAAATGAGGAAGCACACCAGGCTGCTATCGCACCTCACATTCGACCTACATTCAACCTATGTTTATTCTGCTGTTTCACAGAAGCTTAAAAAAAATCGATATAATCTAAACTGCATTTAGGAACACACTAAAGCAGAAAACCGTATGAACTGTACTAAAACGTAAATTAGTCACATCACAAGTTAAAAAAAAAATAAAAAAATGTACTGACCTTAGCTCCAATCTGGTTACCACACTGTCCAGCCTGCAGATGCACGATTTCCCTCATTGTGTTTAAGGAGGTATTGAACGTTCAGACAGACTTGACTGTTCTTCCTTTCTGTAACTGACCGGTACCGCCACACCACTCCTTTTAATACCTCTCCTTAGTCCCGCCCTAGCCTTGGCGTTTCTAAAACACATTGGCTGAGAGGTAAAAACAAACCCCACCCATACCGCGGCTACTGATTGCGTAGACGACTTTGATTGGTCAACCTTTAATGTCAGTGAAAATGGGTGTTGACGTGGATTTTTTTCTTTGTGGGCCTGGTCGGCTATACGAGATGGACAAAAGTATTGGGACACCGTTTACTTACTGAATTCAGGTGCCTATATCCTTCCAGTGAAGGGCTGTCTGAATGCTTCAACATAGTAAGACATTGTGGACAACGCCATGCTTGTGGATACAGTTTGGAGAAGGTCCTATCGATTCTAACACGCTGGACAGCTCGTGGCCTGGTGCTTTGGGAGTTGCCCCTGTGATCGGTACGTCGTGGGTGAATTGCAGGACTGGTTGAGGTACGACTGAGGTGAGCAAGGTACCCCCCCCACACCGGTTGGGGGACATCTACCACACCACTTGGTGAATGGGTTAAATACAGAGAAACACTTTGTTCAAACGGTGTGGTGTGGTGTGTTTTCGCTCGCCACTTTGTTACTTAATGACTGTGCCCCGTTGCACAACCAAGGTCCATAAAGGCATGACTGGATGAATTTGGTGTGGAAGAACCTGACTGGCCCACACAAAGCCCTGACCTCAACCCCATCCAACACCTTTGGGATGAAATGGAACAGAGATTGTGTGCCAGACCTCCTCGTCTAACATTAGTACCTGGCCTCATATATGCTGTACAGAATGAATGGGCACAAATTCCCACAGAAACATTGTGGAAGGCCTTCCATGAAGAGTGGAAGCTGTTAAAGCTGCAAAGGGGAACCAACACCATACTAAAGTCTGTGTATTTGAATGCAGTGTAATTAAAGTCCCTGCTGGTGTAATAGTCAGGCGTCCCAACAGTTTTGTCCATGTGGTATATTTTGAACTTGAGCAGGCTACAACCACAACCATACTCCGAATAGAATTACTGCTGCCGGTAAACACACAGTGTAGTCCAAACACTCTACAAACATCCTGTTTTCTTTAGAACTGGCTTCACTGGCACAAGCACACACTTTGTGAGTTGATGTGAATCCCTAAAGCTAGAAAGCAAGATATACTTACAAATGTACTTCTGATCCTGGTTCTAGAGTGGATTAGCCATATGCAACGCCATGTGACTGTTGTCTGTCTGTCTCCCTGCCTGCCTATCTATCTGTCTGTCTGTCTATCCTGCTGTTTTTTTTGTAAGCTGTGTATGACTCTGTGCTTGTGCCATTAGTTAATTTCGATTCTGGGCGAGGTCAGATTGACACCGGCACTGTTTGCTGAACCCTTACGCAGTCTACTGTAAGTGCTCTGCTCTGCTCCATCCCCCACTGCAGCTCTGTGACCATCAGCCCTGAATGCAGCACAGCAGACAATGGAGAGCTTCAGCCTAGCACAAGGCCTTCAGGTGATGGAGAGTTAAATAGTCTGTGAGAGAGAAAGGGTTTATCAGTTCGAGTGATCACCGATTTGTTAATGAGATGGATTATCTTTTCATCAGATTACCTTGTCATCCAAGGATTGTTCTATACAGTATTGTTATATGTCAAGAGTTATATATGGTTATATATTATGTCAAAGAGATGCAAGATTCTTTGGCACACACATAGTTATACAACTACAACATGTTATGTGATGAGGCCCCGAGACAACCCTTAAGACTGTGCAATAAGGTTATCAGTTAATGTTAATAATCATGTGAATGGTTGTAGTGTAGCCTTAAAAATGAGTGGAACCTAATCATGTAAATGTGAGTTGTGTAAACGAGTTTAGCCTAATTATGTAAATGGGTGCAGTGTCACTAGGGTGATACCAATTGATATTAAAATTTTGTATCAATTTCGATATCAGTTAGCACTGGTTTTGATACTTATATGCCAGTTTTGCCCCCGCCGGTTCACAGAAGTCACCCGCAGACAGCAATAATTATCAACAGGCATTGCAGCCCCTCCCCCGGCTACCTGGAGGACCCAATGTTTACAGCCCTGTAACTCAACCAAGATCTCTAAATAACTAAATATCGTCACCAAAGGACATTTATCACGTGACGAGACGCAACGTAAAAGCTGGTCATGTGACAAAAATGATAACGAATATTGTTGATGAATAATTGTTGATGAATATTGTTGATGAATAAGAATGAGACGAATTGTGGTTTACAAAATAAAAACTAAAACGAGATGAGATGTTATTTCTTGTATGATAGGGAGGGGTGAAAAAAGTATTGGGACGCTCGACCTTAAGGTTGAACAGCGTTACGTCGTAATCCCTTTGTCCCTTTGTCCATTAAGAGGCACTGTGACTTAAATCTATCAAATCCAGACTATATTCGTTCAGGAATAAAAATAAATATTCAGGGAAGTTCATGCCAACACACTTAAGACTTCCACAAGTTTCACAAATGTGGGTTTTATGGCAATAGACACAGATTTTTGTTTTATTTGCACTTTTTAGTGATGTGATATTTATTTATTTTATTTAAATTCAGTGTGTGTACTTCTAACTTCTAACATGTTTGGTTGGCAAAATAAATGTTGTAAACTCAAATCAGTGTCTTCTGTGTCTGGAGTGGATGGACAGTATTCTTGTGTCTTTAAGGTAACAATATAATAATAATAATGAGAACCTTGTTTGAATTGCGAAATAGTTTTAACTAAAAGAAGAATTCGATTTTGTCTATTCTACTATCTACTGTACTATATTGACTGGGTTAAACAGAATTGTATTACTGATAAAGAGACTAAAATACAACTTTCTTTGACCAAAACGAAAATAGTTGTGGATAACCAGAGAAATCTGTGTAGCCCATTCATCCATATCCAGTGCTCTGTCATTTTTATCAGTTAATCTGCTTTTTAAAATTGTATTTCTATTAAATATACCATGTACACGCATTTACAACGATAGCATAGACTTAACGATTGACGACTTAGTATGAGATATGATTTACCCAATAAAGAAGTACACTATTACATTTATTCTACTGTTAAATCTAATAACTGGGGTTTGAAAGGTCCAGCCCAGGTTCTGTGCTTTATGGCTGTGTTTCTCTAGTCTGGAATGGGGACAGTGGGATTATTAATAGCTAATCTGTGTACAGGAGGGGAATGCCGGGGTACAGTCAGCTGGCCTGGCACAGTTGGTGTTTCTTAGACTAAGTGAATGAGAGGTTTGTCGCAGTGGGCCTGTGCTGGTAAAGGGGGCAGGGAGACATTTCTCAGGCCTCTTGACTGATGGCAGTAGGAGCAGTCAGTGGGATGAACAGATGGGGTTTTAGCATTGATTCCTCAGATCAGCTCCACCCTGCTTCTTTCTGCACCTTTCTGACAGAGTAAGTACCTTTTAGACCACCTGAAATATCAGTCGTCACAAACGGATTATTTCTAATTCGCATTTGACTCCTTGAGCTGCATGCTTATTTAGTAATTAATCTCAAGATTATTATTCATAAAATAAGTTAATGGGGCCTCAGCAGATGACTTACAGTTAGAGGTTCAATAAGACAATAAGGGTGTACTCACACTAGGCACGCTTGCCCTGTACCGTGCCCGAGTACGATTGTCCCCCCTCCCCCCTCCCCCTCTGGCCCGCACTCACATT
>JBBPDE010000015.1:686013-706418 GCA_037974605.1 Nannopetersius ansorgii | reverse complement strand
CTCTCTCTTTCTCTCTCTCTCTCTCTCTCTCTCTCTCTCTCTCTCTCTCTCTCTCTCTCTCTCTCTCTCTCTCTCTAGCCTTTCTTTTTCTTTCTTTCTTTCTTTTTTTCTGTCTTTGTTCGCTCTCACTTTGATTTTTTTCACCCTTGTTTCCTTTAATGTATTCTCTTAATTTCTCTCCGTACCTTTATCAGTTAAAGCACTTTGTAAAAGCAGCTCCTAGTTGAGCTGTGAAGGGCACTGTCTGAGGGCCAGCCAGAGAGCGTTGTTTTAAAAGGCCATAATGGAGAAGGACGCATGGAAATTTAATAATATGACCTACAGTGATTGTACATTGATTTTTTGGGTAACGCAAACATAAAGAGGCATTATAATTCATTTGTATGCTTACTATAACGCATGGACCAGTTGGGACATTTTTGAACATCCGAGCCTAGAGGTGTTTAGTGACAGTGTACTGTGCTACATTAAGAACTGCACAGACTTTGTCACAGTAGATAAATGCATCCGGGTGTACCCCAATCAGAAGCCCTGGATGACCAGGGAGGTCCAGCAGCTGCTGAAGGAGAGGAACGCTGCTTCAGTTCTGGTGACAAGGCTCTTTACAGGGCAGCCAGGGCCAACCTGAAGAGGGGCTTCCAAAAAGATAATTGTGACTACAAGAGGAAGAATAAGGACTATCTGGACAGCAACAACTGCAGGCAGGTGTGAACTCATGTTCAGCACATAACTGGCAGAAGAGCTTAACCATTTCTTTGCTAGATTTGAGATGAAACCACCAGAGGCAGCTAGACCCTATCAAGAAACCAACACCAACCCCACCCTCACCGTGATGGAACATGAGGCTGTCAACCCATGGAAGGCAGCTGGACCTTTTGGCATCTCGGGACACGTGCTAAAGGACTGTGCAGACCTTCTGTCTGGGGTCTTCACCAGGATATTCAACCAATCACTACCTGAGTCCATCATCCCACCCTGCCTGAAGTCCTCAGACATAGTCCTTCTGCCCAAGAAACAGACAATCACCAGTCTCAATGACTACAGGCCAGGAGCACTGACTCCTGTGGTGATGAAGTGCTTTGAGAAGCTCACCAGGAACCACATCATGTCATTCATTTCTCCTCTGGTTGACCCGTTTCAGTTTGCCTACAGAGCAAATAGGTCCACTAAGGACGCTCTGGCCACTGCCCTCCACACTATTCTGTCCCACTTAGTTCCTCTGCTGCTCTTCACTGGCTTCAGCTCTGCCTTTAACACTATTCTCCAGCACAGACTGGTGACCAGACTTTCAGACATATGACTCCCACCTGTGTTTGGATTAAGGACTTCTGAAGTAACCGCAAACAGACAGTTAGAGTGGGCCCCCACTTCTCCACTGCCATCAGCCTCTGCCCTGGCTCCCCACAAGGGTGTGTCCTGAGCCCCCTGTCCTACACCCTCTACACCCATGACTGCATTTCTGCCCACCACAGCAACATCATTGTTAAGAACGCTCCTCTCAGGGGAGGGTGAGTCTGCCTACAGGGATGAGGTAGAGCGTCTGACAGTGTGGTGTAAAGATAACAACTTGCTCATTTAACACAGCACAGACCAAAGAGCTGGTTGTGGACTTCAGGAAAAAGGCAAAATTCACCCAGCCACTCATCATCTATGGGGACTGTGTAAAAAGACTTCCGCTTTTTAAGAGTCAACAACAGGACCTGACCTGGGGAGCTGAGCTAGTGAAGAAGGCCCAAAAGAGACTCTACTTCTTAAAGGGTTCTCAGGAAGAACAACATCCCTTAGAAACTGTTGGTGTCCTTCCACCGCTGCACAGTAGAGTCCTGGTCTACTGGACCACAAGGTCATAGAGTTTGCCCAGCAGATATTCGGCTGCCCCCCCACTTCACTCAGAGACCTGCATAGTCCTCATTGTACGTGTACATGTCCGTGTGTTTAGCTTATGTAGCATATTTATAAGTCTTATAATGTTTATAATAGTCCTAGAAATATTATAATAGTCGTTCATATTTATATGTCTGCACTTTTTTACTTGAACATTCTTGCCATATTCTAAAAATATTCTGCATTCTAGAAACATAAATCTTTCACATTTGCACATCTGTACATTTTTACTTAAACATTTTTGCACTAAGAGAATTGCACCTTTAAATTGCTGCAATGACAATGAAAAGAGATTCTGAATAACAATAAGAATACGACTCAAGCCAGTGGCTGGTAATTAACTGCCTGCTTATTAATACTTTATTGAGCAATAACTAGGGTGAATGGAGCAATTTCCACAACACTTTAATGTGAAATGAATTATAGATCATAATCTTGTGGGAAAGTGTTACGCAAGCATTAGGTCAACTATGTGCTAATTGTCTTCAAATGTATCTTAATAATGAATCACTTAACTCTAAGTAGACAAACTGACCATCTATTCCGAGGGAGGATTGCTAGCTACTATTTACTGTGACTGTATAAACATCTGGAAGCCTTATTTGAAGTGTCAGCTTTAACAGTGCATATTCAATTTTCCTTATTTTTCAAAGTTCTTTGTAGAGTATGTTTGATGTGAACAGATTCATTGTGGATAAACTGATTCAGATTTCTTTTCAGTGGTAGTGAATGGGACCAGGGTCCTGATTTGACCCTGGTCCCATTCATGACAATCTATAACCGCCTTCAAATCTACACATTTAATCCTGGATGTTGATGATGGTAAATCTGGACAAAATATTCTCAAAACTATCACAAAACATCGTCTCAGGCATCAAACAGTGTACAGTATTTACAACCTTTGAATAATTTTTCTATGAGGGAGCTTTAAGGGGCATAACATTTTTCAGATATCTGTTTCCATTCACACCCACTGTGGGCACATTTCACACCAAATCACTCTGGATAACTTTGTTTACACCTCAACAAATCAGTTATTGTGAAAAAAGATGAAATTTACAATTTAATGCACAGTGACTTCTACACAGTTTGTGCATCACATTGTCTTAGCATAGAACAACAACTGGGTTTCATTATATTAATAAATGACATGCAAAAGCTTAATTCACTCTACTAATTGCTTAATAAAGCAAGAATGAGTGGTAAATCAGCTACTACAGGCTTGATAATGCTTTATAAGAACTTTATAAAGGCCTCAAGATCTGACCACCACCAGTACCTTCTGGCTATTCACTGTCATTCTTCTCAAAGTAAGCATTCTCTGTCATTTTAGAACCGCTTTTGCCTGTTCATTATACTGGGCACTTCTGCTATTTCTTAATTCTTACAGTGTGCCATAAATAATTTCAAATCTTTGAAGATATAGAGTCCTCACAGCTGATTAGAGTCATTTTACTCATATCTAGACCAAAGCTGGTTTCATGTTATTGAAAACATTGATTCTGAAGAGGGTCAGCACTCCTATCAGCACTGCTCTCTTGCATTAGGACATCAAAGGGGAAAGTTGTTCTTAGAACAGCTTTCTCACTGTGAAACATTTGACGCCTGTGACATCAGGCTGTACTGGCCTTTATACTCAGGTTATTCTGAGTGGGAGTACTGATCTGAGTGTCCAGACGTATTAAGAAACGTCTGACCTGAGCACCTCTGTAATATCCTTTGCTCTGTTCTGTTGTAAAGGGATATACATATTAAATGGAACACATCCTACCTGGCATGTCATACAGAGCCAGAATCCACAAAAGCAGGTCTACTGATGAAACTGCTTAAAGGGCCCATAACTAACAGTTTTCTCATATTTGGAATTTTAAATGGAATTTGTTTGAGCGGTTTTATGCACCAAAAATGTTTTGCTGGGTGGCCTAGTAGTCAGGGTATTGGTACTGTAATCCGAAGGTTGTGAGTTTGAATCCCAATTGCTGGTGTCACCACTGAGGTTCCTTTGAGCAAGGTACCATCGTCACACACAGCTCCTCGTTGGCAGCAGGCCCTTGCTTTACTTGGTGAATGGGTTAAAGGCAGAGAAAGAATTTTACATTGTTCATATGTGAATATAAGGGTTGATAGAGAGATGAATTAGACTGCCCTGCATTCTTTCTTATTTAAACAGCAGTCCAGGATAAAAAGCCTTTATATGAGTGGGGTTTAACTACTGTTACACTAGATGAGTTTATGCTAACGAGTTGGTCCTTGTGACATCACAAAAACTGTAAATTCAAATAGGCTGATTTTGCAGAGGGGGTGGGATTAATGGCCTGTATGGACAAGAGAGTCAAAACTCTGGCTTAGGGCTATGGTTGCAACATGCTAATTGGTGTGCACAAGCTTCCATTGCTTGTTAGCTACATTAGCATCATAGCTCCGGTACAAGATTGAACAAGCAAACTGCAAGCACCAAGCATATCTTGACAGTTCCACTACATTTGACCCTAGAATAGAATAGAATTGATGAAAATAGAATAGAATGTGAAGGTCTACAGCATAACAGAAATTGCACAGAGTCCACAATAGCATATAGAGGCACATAAAAACTGAATCTAGGCTGCCTGAAAAAAAAAACAGGCCTTTAAAAATAACTCAAAGTTCATAGCCAAAATGTATATGCTCTTCACAAGCCTGTCTCTTTCTGTCCATCAAAAAGTTTCCTCGTGCAGCTCTGGGACCTGTGGCGTTGGCCTTTGATTTTAATACTGAGAGCATAATTTATGTAAGATATTTGAATGGCTTTTGGTGTACGGCTAGATTAAAGAGAGCCCCATGTAGCAGAACAAAAAACTATTCTGAGGCATTTGGGAGAGAGTTGACAAAGAGGGAGGAGAAGAGACAGTGGGGTGTGTGTTATGTATGGGGGGAGGGGGGGCAGTGTTGAGGGAAATATGGTTTCAGGAAAACATTGGTGAAGCAGTAAGTATGGATGCTATGAGTATGTTTGAGGAGCTGGAGGAATGTAAACGTGAAAATATGTCTTATTCCTGGTTTGAATTCTTCATAAGTGTTTGTCTATCTGTCCATCCATCCAGTTAGACCTCATTCAAACCAGTAATAAGAGGGAACCTACAATTTCACCTTTTGCCAACTTGTTTTTTTTTCATTCCTAATATTTGTGTTGTTTCATGTACCAAAAATAGAAAATAGTTATTATTACATCATTATTACATGGTCATTACATTATTACATATTTATTTCTGGAATAAACTTTATTAAATACGCTTTTCATTACTGTGCACACACACACACACACACACACATATATATATATATATCCTGTCTTTTCCCAGTTTCTTGGTTTCTTGGCTTTTTGTAATGTTCTGTCTTCTTTCTGTTTTTTGGTCTATGTGATTGTTTACATTCTCCATGTGCCTTTGTTTACCTGGTCCATGTAAGTCTATTGTTTTACTCTTAGCCTTGCCTTAGTTCCGTCTTCTTGTACTCTTTTCTTGTCATGCTGATTTGCTTCGCTAAACTTGCTCTGTAAAACTTGCCGTGCTCGTGTTTTTGTTAAATTAATTTCCCCCTTTTGTTTCTGCTGTGCTTCTGTTCTTGGACTATTTTGCGTTTTTGTGTACCCCAGTCCCATAGTTTTTGTTTTTTCTTTTGTTTCCTGATTTTTTCCCCGTTTTTTGCCTTAAGTGTAACATGTTAAACCTGTTGGATCTGGCAATTACATCCTGTATGTCTTGACCCTCAATCATGTGATTTTTTCTTTTATTTTCTGTATATTATTTAAAAATGAGTACAGTTCTGGTTTCCATTCAATGGGTGGTGTGATTTTAAGTAGTCAGCCCTAATTTAACATTTTTAAATGCCTTGGAGAATGTGATTAGGGACACACACTTAACACTTAAAACACACTTTGTACATTATATATTTCAATACCAGGAATGGCCATGGCCTTAGTTGACTAGTTAACAATGACATTCATAATGAAAGTGTATGCATTGTTTAGTTTTTGTAAACACAAACCAGTTGTTATGATAGATTGTAGAGAGGGAACAGATATGGCTTCCAAGTCCTGGTATTAAAGCTGCTTGTAAAACGCACTATACAGATCAATTTGAATTGAATGAAAGACACATCCCCCCCTATGCTTCATGAAGTGTATTTGCAGTCTGTCACTGCACAAAAGCAGAAGCTTTTTTTTGTCGCATGAACACGTGTTTTAATGAGGGCATGGTCAAAAGAAAGAGAACTGAAAAATTGTTCAGTTAGGATGTATATATTTCCAAGCTACCATTCTCCCCTAGAATTAATAGGCTGTTTAAGACTCTGTTTCATGCCTCATTCAAAAAGTAGTCTGGTCTAAAACACTCATTATAACTTTATCATGGACATGTGCAGCTAATTTGCATTGAGTAGATTGATATTTGTAAATGCTAAAAATGTTTGTTTTTGTTGCATCATGAAAGTAGTTCATTTGAAAGGGCAGCTAGATTCACATACATGTTCCATTTGGACTGGGGAGTGAATAGTTTTAAAACATCACCACCTTTTCTATAAAAAAAAATGCTCAGTCATAATAAGGGCCATTTCATTGAATAATCATTTATAGATTTTTTTGAAATGATCATTGATAATATTTTTTAAAATGTAAGTAAAGACACATCAACAGAGATTGAACGTATTATATATGGCCTTCCTAATAAAAAGAGCACTATGTCAGTTTTAGTGAATACTTTAACTTTTAAACTGCAAGTGCACAAATGCATGGTAAGCTTTACAACGTTTTAGTGGAGGTAGCTATTCTAGACTCTTAAATGGCCAGGAAAGGGCTAAAATCCCCACAAAACCTAAAAGCTTAAGCAGTTTGATGAGCCTTATAAGACACATCTGGTCTATACATGAGAAAATATACATAATCTCCACTTCTCTTACAAACAAGCGTGCACAAGTTATAAATCACCCTGGGCCAGATTGGGGTCATTTCATGTCACTGTTTATTCAGTTGTCTCCGGGTTTATATGGTGGGATTTTAGTGTTCAAACATATCGTCAATAGACAGGATCCTTTTCAGCCATTAATACTTTAATAGGATACCATGTGGAGTAAAAGTGCAGACCCTTGCCCTGTGTGTGTGTTATCCTTGCATTTAACAGACACTCAGACGCCAGAGTAAGAGCGGCATGCTGCTCCTCTTCACCCCCGTAACTGTGCCTGCAAGAGAGATGGGTAGACTGAGTAAATAGAAGTAAATGCACAAAAAAGAGTTTGTAAGCGTAACAGTTCTGATTATATACTGTGTACAAGACAGCTCAGAGAATAGCTGCTGGCTTTAAAGGGACTTTAAAAGGATACTTGTGTCAAAAAACAAATGCACACAATTTTCTAAAGTTTGATTCTTTCGTTTTGAACTAAAGCTACAAGGCTTATGTAGCGAACAAGTAATGGAAGTTTATATTCCCTAGCTTGGCATTGTGTTAGTTGTTTTAAAATAGAAAAACAGAACATGGAGCCAGGACAATGTATATATGACTCTATGCAGCAATGCCTGCATTGAATGACAGTGGTTTAAAGAGCATGCTCTCCACAAGCGGAACAGCAGGAGCACAGTCACAGTACTGGGAAGGGTTTTGATTGTCAAAAGTGTCTTGGAGATACAGCTACATCTTCACTGCTCTTACGTGGCTCGAATGCATCTGAAGTGAGTAATTTGACTTATATCTGTTTAAAATACATCTTGGGTGTGTGTTTACACCTATAATCAGATTAAGGGGCCAGGTGTAAATTAAAGACATGCCCTTGAGCAGGGCTGAGTAACAAACAAAAAACATGAAGGCAGAAAGGCAGAAATACATATGTAAGGTGGACTGTGAAAAGTGATCAACATTTAGGAGATTTTTTGTTTATCAAAGCATCTTGACCCAGATGGTTTGTGTTATTGGTGTAGTGTGGTGTTTTTCCCAAGATGGGAATCAAACCCAACCCACATTTACACATCCTTTAATATAAAACCTGTTCCCACGCATTAAAGGCAAAACTTTTGCCTCATAAATAAACAGAGTTCAAATTGGACAAACAACAAAGTCGAGGAAAAACAAAATCTGCAAAAGTCCATAGCAAGCCCATCTCTTGAGCATTGCCACCATTTATGTCTGACTTTCATCACTAGATGCACAAATCCAGACATTTACATTGATGTTTTAAATTGCCATAAGCTGTTTTAGTAAGGGTGCACGTAATTTGTAGACCACTGGCAATGATAAAGCATTCTTTTCTCATTTTTCTGTTTTGGAGTAGAAAACAACATATTCTTTACAGGTCCCAAAGGCATGCCAGTTTTATGACTGTCCTCAGTTTGACTGGCCACGAGACAAAGACAAACATATTATGCAAGCTAAATTTCACCATCTCAAAAACGCAGCTCATAAAACAATTCTCCCCATTTAACTGGATAGGATTGTGTTGGCCATCAGCCTCTTGTCTGCACAGAACAAAATACAATAAAAACATAAAATCAGAAACAGGGATTTCCAATGAGCAGTTCTGGGACGTTTCAGAGATCTACCCATGAGGGTACCACCCCAGTGGCTTAAAGGGTACCACTCCAATGACAGCTTAGTGCCTTTATCCTGAGAATGCACCAGTCAGACTTGGTCATGCAGGGTCTCCATGTGTCAAAGTCAAAGAAAACTTTATCATCTCAGCTAGATTGTGTATACAGTGAGACAAAACAGTGTGGCTCCAGATTTGAAAGAATACAAAAAACACTACTTGCACCTTTCACTGGTACAAGAAACCGTGCCATGCTGTGAACAAATGTCTTTCCATTACAAATAAAACAACCCCGTTTTCGAGCTGCTCGAACGGCAGGGCCAAATGATGGCCACAGCCGAGCTGACCTTTCTCATTGGTCGAAATGTTATCATCACAACATGGAGAGAGGCCATTGTGTTTTACTGTCTGCACCAAAAAACTTAATGGAGATACAAACTAGCAACAGAGAATTGCACATCGGAAACACTGTTGCTGGTCTAGGATACACTAGAAGATCAAAGTGTGCTGCAAGTTGTGTGCCGTCACAGTTTAGGTAGAGCATGGTTCCTGTATGCCAATGGAAAAGTGCCTATGTATAAATAAAACACTGATATATAATCCAAACTGAAAATGTACAATTTAGTACAAATGGTAATATATCTGTACAGTTAGTGTACTTATAAAGGTGGCCCTCAGTGTCAGTGCTGGCCTCTGTTATTGTTAGAAAGAGTTATTGAGCAGGAACGTCGGTGTTAAACAAAAATATGGTTTACCATGCAATATTACACACGCACACACACACACACACATACACACAAACAACACACAGAGCGGAGCAGGTGGAGGGCTAATCTAATATGTCTGCTCTTTTTAGTTTCAGCTCTTTTGAATCGAGCCAGTTCAGTGAGCTGCTGCACCTCCAGGAGCGTGGAGTCCAACTGTGGGGGAGCCAATGAAAGCGAAACCATGAAGGTTGGTAGAGGGAGAGATGCTGGAGGGGCAACCAAGAAAGAGAGGGACAGAGGTGGGGGCGCAAGAGATGGATTGATAGTAGGATGCACAGGCAAATGCACAGAAGATGAATGAATGGAGGTAAAAGGTAAAAGTGAATAATAATGAAGAGAATAGAGTTATACCAATTCTCTTTCTCTCTCTCCCTCCCTCCCTCTCCCTCCCTCCTCTCTCTCCCTCCTCTCTCTCTCTCCCTCTCTCTCTCTCTCTCTCTCTCTTTCTCCATCTCTCTGTGAGCGTGTGTGAAAGAAGGAGTGAGAGAGTGCTGTGCGGTATGGCGGTATTGTTTCTGTGACAGAGATCAGTGGCTGGATGAATGCGCTTTATTTTGTGGCGGGGGCTGCTCTCCCAGGCTAATAAAATGCGCGGGCTTCCCGCTGCCTGCAGTGGCGTGCTGGGCACAGCGGGAGGCAGCGCTTTTTTGTGTTCCCCCTGCCCAAATTATGGAACCGTCAATAACCCACCCTGGAACCCGTCAATAGAACCGCGCTTCGTGACTGATGGGAGACCAACTTCAAGGCTAATGCAGGAAAAAAAATAAAAAAGGGAGAAGGAGAGGGAGTAGGGTGGGTAGATTTGGGGGTAAGGGGTGGTTAAGCAAGAGTTTGAGAGAGAAACTTGACCTGTTTTTAACCAAATAAGGTCTATGCATGTGTTTGACATGGAGGGTTTGTTGTGAGGGGTTGTTTGTGGAGTGATGGCTTTTGTGAAAGGGAGGCACCCAATGGCACAACAAACTGAACCCAGATTCTCTCTCTCTCTCTCTCTCTCTCTCTCTCTCTCTCTCTCTCTCTCTCTCTCTCTCTCTCTCTCTCTCACTGTCTTTCAGGCCAAACTGGACAGGCCTGCATTTCCCTTGTCCAAACAGTGCTCCCTCTGCTTGCTTATTCCTTATAAAGGTTGTAGCATCTGTAAATCGTCTCCTCAGTGTTTTGGAGAGCTTCTACAGAGGAGTGTTACAGCATTTAACTTTGGGGGGAAATAAATGACAACGTCTTAAAGAGAGAATGTGTATTCCCCCATATGACTGCACACTGAAAAAGGGATGCACTGAATTCCCAATGACTCAAATGTGAACATTATTTCTGCAAAATACATTTAATGATACACAGATCTGGAGTGGTTCTCCAGAGACGGTTGTCTGTTTGTTGCTGATTCCAACTCCGGTCCAGGGCCACGCCTTACAATAACAGGGGAATGCGTGTCTGCAAAGTGTTACAAGTAATGAACAAAACAGAGATGATAATCATATGATAATTTAATATCTATTAATATAATGCATATAAGTCCATGTTTTGTGTTTTTTTGCTCCAAGACATTAGCGGTAGGTCATTTATGTCCTTTAAATGTCCTTTTTATGTCCTTTAACATGGTGGGGCCTCCATGGATCAAACAATGTTGTTCAGAACATTAGTTTGGCTCAATTGGTTTGAGATGTGAGAAATTTGGAGACCAAGACAACACCTTATAGTCACTCAGACCCCAAACAGAGCCAACTGAGATACACCCTTTCAGCAGTTAGTGCTAGAGTAGCTTTGTGGAACTGGACCAGACAGACTAGCCTTGTTGCTGGTTGATGGGTTATCCTTTCTTGGACCACTTTTGGTAGGAATAAAGCACTGCATACTGGGACCACCCCACAAGACCTGTTGTTTTGGAGCGGCTCGGACCCAGTTGTCGAGCCATCACAGTTTGACCCCCTGTCACAGAATTGACTGTTCACTTGCTGCCTAGTTTATCCCACCCAGTGCCACTGTAACAAGAGGATCAATGTTATTTACTTCACCTTTACGTCACAGAACAGATTATTCTGTTTGTGTTTGAACAGAATAATCGGTTGAAATGAAATAGAGTACCTGTGAGGATAAGGATCATTTACATGATATTTGAATTTTATGGATTCTTCTGAATTTTAGTTCAGAAGAGCACAGAGTGATGTGGAAACATGACATGAGTGTTGGGCATGATGTTAGGACTGTTGTGCATCACTGTCAGTCACTGGCTATGTATTTACTCTGGGCTTATTTAATGCAGATTATAGTCAGATTCATCCAAGTTCATTTGTTTCTGCAGAACATTTCGCTGGAAATTGGCATTTGGCAAATCAGTTCCAAATTTATCACAACAGGCTTTGGAAATGCTTTTCCACGGTCAATATTTACATGTTTCTTGTAATCTAATAAGTCACAAACACTGAACAGTCCCATGCGCTTAGGCCTGAAGAAATGTCTTTTTTCCTGAAGCGAAAAAAGAAACATACTCGGAGTTTGTTTCGTTGTTGCTCCTGCTGGGTTTGAGCAAAGTGTTTATAGCGTGAGATGATTTGCTTTTTGTAAACTGCAGGGTGATGTAGCTCTTTCACCCCGCCTGAAGCTGCTCCATCCTCCTACCAATCCCTTATATGGCCTGGCAGGCAGTTGTGTACAGTTCAGGATGACAGATACACCAGTGGTGTGTGTGAGAGTCAGGATGCGAATCAGCCACTGCCGTATAGTTACCTAAGGGTGTGACCTCTAAATGGAAGTCTATTTTTCTCCCTAGATGTTTTGGATACACTCAGATTTGACAGCTGTACACTCTATTCTGAAGTCTTTTTTCTAGTGATGTATCAGTTGCAGCACATTCTACATCTGAAGCTCTTCTCATTTACGTTTACGTTTACGGCATCTAGCAGACGTTCTCGTTTAAATCACTCATACTGTTGTTAAACTGTTGTTTGTTAGGTAATCTAACCTGCCATCCTGGCTGTAACTCAACTACACAGCATGAGAAAATGGGTTCTTATTGAGAAAGGCAATTTCAGAACAGTGCAACATAGAGGCAGGACTTGATTAAGGAGAGGGAGGAGCACAAGCTAATGCATTTCATTTTGTGGTAAATTTAAAAGCATTTGAGGAAGAATATTGTTTATTCAAGTGACTGACACATCTCTAGTACAAATTAAAATACGAAGTTTGTTTCGGGCACAGCAATTGCTGGTAAATCAATGCAATACGCAATTCATTCAGAACATACAGTTGATCCTTAAGTACAGGGGTCCTCGAATTACACTACTGATCCGTTTCATCGATAGTGATGTAACTCGAAAGCTTGGGGTAAGTTGAAACACACCCTAGTCACTTACCGATCCTAACACAGCTAACAAAGTCACATAACTAAGCCACAGAAAAATGACAAGGAAAACTTCCTCACCCATACGGCGGATTACTGCATATTCTTCCACCGCATGCAACCGAAGTAGCTCACCCACGTCGTCCGTGAGTACAAGGATAATGGTGTAAGCTGAGTCGGAGTGGGAGTGAGTGTTGTAAACTCAAAATGTTGTAAGTCGAGACTGTTGTAACTTGAGGAGCCCCCCATCACAAAACACTTAGAAAACTTTACAGAGAGATACTATGACATACTTGATCACAATATTGTCATATCAAACATTCAAGTAATGCTTCTGACGAAATATACCAGAGTACATGCACGATTAAGAAAGACACTAATGATTTTCTAATGCGGCAGGTTGAAGGATTGCTGCAGACTCAAAAAGGCGGAACCATCTGAGCTGAGCGAGAAATCAGTCCACCAGATAAAACAATCATCTCTGCTGCCAATTCCACCACGCCTTTCTCACTAACAGCTTCTCAGATGGAGTTATAATGAATTTTGACTGCGTGAAGTGCTTCCTCTTTGCAGACACGTCAAGGATGGGGAGTGAAGAGAAACACATTCCTCATTACTTTCTCGTTGCTGGAACACTGGAGACAGAGTCGTCGTTTCTTTGTTGCTTCGTCTGTGATGAAAACAATAAACTGTATAATATACAAGGCAGCTAAACAGTAATGCTGCATTGGACAGCGGACTGAAGAACTGCGGAGTGGTTATGTGTTTGGACATCCAAGAGAGAAAGACTTTATTGAGATGGATAAGCCTCAAATCTTAACCACTCTGTTCATGCAAGAGAGAAACCTCAAGGCAGTTACACCACATCCATGCCTTTATAGTGGAAAAAACAAAGTTTATTGGAAACAGGAAATATTCAGTGGGAAATTATTGATATGAAGCAATTCATTTCCACGTCCACCCAACTCAGTGTGTCCAAACCCTTAATAACTTTTGAAAGAGCTCTTGTTTCTGGGGAAGGGAATCTAATACAGGATCGTTTAAGGTCATGTGTTTTTTAAATGAGTGGAGTATTGCATAATGGTGTACATGGCATTTTTAGAGCAAGTTTATCTTAGCTGGTAGTGAAATTAGCTGCTGCTATGTATCAATTCCATGGTCGTACTGTGGTCTGTACTGCATCGAGTACGGCTATTTCCTTCACCTAGTGGTCAACATGGTCCCAGATCAGACGCTCAAGGTCATAAAGAGGGAAATTCTGGTAGAAATGTGATTCATCTCACCTGGCAGACTCCATTACACAGTTTATTGCACCTGAAAGAAGACATTATCCTCCCCATAGTTTCTCAAATCATTCAATTTAAGTGGTCAACCCCAGTTCCCTTAAGATCACGAGGAGCGGCTCTAGTGCATTTTTCCCACAGTTCTCTTGGTCCAGCCTTTCCTGAGACACAGCTGCTTCTCTCCACACCATCAGGTCAAGGAAACTCCACAGACGATGGAATGTTTTGACTGCTGTTTTTCTTCCAGGCCTAAATACCCGGCCATGGTGTTTCTGACTTTGACAAGAGAGTCAGGCCGTTCGCTTAATCGCTTCCTCTCCCCACCAGTTTGGTTTGTGTTACTTTGGGTGTTTGACAGATACAGTGCATGGATGTACAGTATGAGCAACTTGCAAATTCCTTCCTAGAAGAAATTTCCTCCTTGAAAATTGCGTGACTGTCTCTTCAGATGACCTCTCCAGTTTGGAAATTCCAGAAAGGATGGGATTGTGTAGGATTTCCGTTCATTTTTTTATAAGCCAGAATGAATAAGTGGACTTGTTGTCCCTGTTTTGAATCTTTCCTCCTTCCGCAACATCTGTAAATCATCGTCAGGGGAAGTCAAGAGGGGGAGGGGAAAACTGTGCCCATCTTCTATCAATGGGCCATTTCAAATGCACTTTCTCTCCCTGATAAACACTGGCATACCAGGGCAAACTGAAGCCAGGCCAGACCCACTCCACAGTTTAACTGGGAGGGAATGGTTTGGGCCGCTCCACTTATTGGTATTGTCTCAGAGAAAGAGAACCAGCTGTGAGAGACAGGCTGCTTCAGCGTGATTTGGCTCCTCACTAGGTTGCAAAAAAATAAGGCTAATTCACTACTGCAGGATGATGCTCCTGGGACTTTCCCCTCTGACTAACAATGCAAACTGCTTTCTGTCTGTTTCTATTTTGCAGATTTACCTGCAAAAGGAAAAATATGTAAGGACAGCATTTCCCTTTGCCAGCTGACTTGTACAGAGCAGTACATTACAGTGGCCAGAACAGAATAATTCAGTACAGAAGTCACTTCAGTGTTGCATCAAATTACCCAGTGATATAGAATTAGAACTTAGCTTTTTTACATAGTTGTCAACCAACCATGGACTGAACTGGTTTGTGATTTTATCTAAAAATTGACTTTTTGTGTCACGATATGGTCCGTCTATCTTTAAAAGTCGCTTTCAATCTTATTATATGATTCAAAAAGTCATATCTCTAACACCTCCCACTGGGGTTGCCTGTTAATTTTCAGTGAAAATAAATCCAGAGATTTGCTTTTCTGTGGATTTCTGTTCCATTAGGAATGGTATCCAGTTTTATGTGGACAGTGTATCCATTCTATGTGCTGATATATATAGTTCTGCTTGACGAAAATAATGAGAATGATGAGAATTATAGTATAATATAAGCACTTTGGCAATGCATTTAACGACATAAGTATCCATATATAAAACAGCTTAAAAGAAACTCATGCTATGTCCGTATGTCCACACTGCTGACATGATTCATGTTCATGTTGTTTGCATTTCACATACTCCTTATATGAGTTATGATACTGTCACTGACAAACACACACACACACACACACACACACACACACACACACACACATACATACATACACATACATAGTCTTAAATATGGGTGTTGTTTGTACAGACATGTTTGGTCAGTTGTTAATCAGTTATTAACTCCTTGGGGTGATGTAAAATCTGTGATTCTTGAAACCTACCCAAGTTCTTCCGTGGCTCAACCCTGTTACCTTATAGACAGGAAATCTGTGTCACTCATCTGCTAATGTACTTTGCTCTCTGTCAAGGACGAGCTGCTCAACATTTGATGATGATGATGAGGAGGCTGCCCGAGAGCGAAGGAGGAGAGCTCGTCAGGAAAGGCTGCGCAACATGGAGAACGAGGAGATGAGCAGCACTGCCAAAGAACTCAACAACACTGACAGGTAGAGTCTCACAGAACTCAGTACTGACAGATACACTCTCACAGAACTGAGTACTGACAGGTAGAGTCTCACAGAACTCAGTACTGACAGATACACTCTCACAGAACTGAGTACTGACAGATACATTCTCCCAGAACTCAGTACTGACAGATACAGTCTCCCAGAACTCAGTACTGACAGGTAGAGTCTCACAGAACTCAGTACTGACAGATACAGTCTCACAGAACTCAGTACTGACAGATACAGTCTCACAGAACTCAGTACTGACAGATACATTCTCCCAGAACTCAGTACTGACAGATACAGTCTCCCAGAACTCAGTACTGACAGGTAGAGTCTCACAGAACTCAGTACTGACAGATAAAGACTCACAGAACTCAGTACTGACAGCTAGTCTCACAGAACTCAGTACTGACAGATACATTCTCCCAGAACTCAGTACTGACAGCTAGTCTCACAGAACTCAGTACTGACAGATACAGACTCACAGAACTTAGTACTGACAGGTAGAGTCTCATAGAACTCAGTACTGACAGATACAGTCTCACAGAACTCAGTACTGACAGATACAGTCTCACAGAACTCAGTACTGACAGATACAGTCTCACAGAACTCAACAACAGTGACAGGTAGAGTCTCACAGAACACAACAACACTGACAGGTAGAGTCTCACTGAACTCAGTACTGACAAATACAGTCTCACAGAACTCAGTACTGACAGGTAGAGTCTCACAGAACTCAGTACTGACAGGTAGAGTCTCACAGAACTCAACAACACTGACAAGTAGAGTCTCACAGAACTCAGTACTGACAGGTAGAGTCTCACAGAACTCAGTACTGACAGATAAAGCATCTCAGAACTGTGAGAGCTTGTAAAACTCATTATTCCTGATACTAACAAATCATCAACTTCATTTAATCCAGCAAAACCACAATCCCCAAACAGTCTGTAGACTGTTTGCAGTACTCATGATTGTCTGCAGTAAATATAAACAAGCTTCTCACATGAGCATAGATGTATTACTGTGTCAACAAGGCCTTTATCATCTTATTACCTCTGATTGTATTTTATTTGGCACAGTTACCGTGATCGCATATATCTTCTCCAGTGTTCAAGACACAGGTTTTACAGCACTGATTGCGACCCCGGCGTCTAATGATGATGACCAGGCTCTCCTGGAGCGGCTGGCCAAACGTGAGGAGCGCAGGCAGAGGAGGATGAGAGAGGCCATGGAGAGGCAGAAAGAGTTTGACCCCACCGTAACTGATGGAGACATCAGCACCAGCGAAGACAGGCCAAGCCGCACAAACCAATTCGGGGAAGAGGAAAAGGAGTCCACTACAAACGAAGTCAATTCTTTTGCAGAGAAGGAGGAAAAGAAAGAGGAAGCAAAGGTGGAGGTCCAGGAGACAGTGGTAGAAAAGAAAGAGCCTGTATCACCACCAGTTTCAGAGGAACTGAAAGACATACAAGAGGAGAAGAAAGAGAAGCAGAAAATTGAGGAGGAGGAGGAGGAGAAGCCCCAGAAATCATACCTCAGAAAACAGGTCAGCTGATTCAAAACAGTTTTACAAACACTTAACCTTTATTAAATACAATTGTTGGGTTGATAGTATGGTTATGAAGCAGTGAATTTTTAAATGTTTTAGCCACTGTGCTCATGTAAAATAATTATTTTTATATCTACAGGGATCCACAGAAGAGAAAGACAAAGAAACTGTCTCAAGACACAAGGTATGACAGTGTTAACATTAATGTTAAGCCTTCTGGATGGAAAATCAGAGGTATACAATTTTGAAGTGGTTGCATAAACAGTTACATATTGTATTTTGTAGGAAGAGAGTGAAGATCGAGCTGTCAGTATAAGCGCAGTGGCTGAGGAAAAAACAGATACAGGTCTAGAGAGTGCAGATTTAGACAAGAATGAGGTTAAAAATGAAGAATTGTTACCAAAGGAACCTGTGAGAGAGGAAAACCTGGAGGAACCTGTAAAAAAACAGGAGGAACCTGTAAAAACCAAGACTGAGGAGGAAGGGAAGCCTGTGGTGAAGGAGGTGGAGATGCCACCAAAGAAACCAGAAGAAACACCTGCTGCTCCTAAAACACCAGTTCAGGAAGAACCTCCGCTTGAGAAGAAGGAGGTAGAGAAACCAAAGAAAGAGGTGGAAAAACCACATATACAAGAGAAGAAAATGGAAGAAAAACCAGACAGGTCCAAGAGAGAAGTAGAGGTGAAGGTCGAATTCCCGAAGAAAGAAGCCTTGGAAAAGCCCCCTGCGAAAACTGAAGCTGAGAAACCAGCGGCCGTGAAGAGAATCGAAGAAAAACCACAAGTTTCGAAGAAGGAGATGGAAGAAAAACCGAAATGGAAGAAAGAGGCTGAAGAAAAGCCAAAAGCTAAAATAGAAGAAAAAGCTAAAGCTAAGGAGGTATTCACCTTCCAGTTTGGCTTCAGACTCGCAGATCACAAATTCAGCCGCTTCATCTTCCCATGCTTTTTTGGTCACAAAGCATTCTTTGTCTTTGAGATTGAACACAGCTGTCAGATTTGCTGTCACCTAGATCTCCTAATGTTTGCTATGCTTAGACTGCATTACCTTTAAAGAATAAAGGTTTATGGGTCTATTGCACTGTTGTTTGCTTGCTGTGGTGGGTTTGCTTTTTGAGCTGCCTCTAATGTGCCACAGGGTTTAAGGGTCGCTACAAAATACACTGTAAATACGCAGAGCGGTCATGCTGGCTGTTTATTTGTGCACGCTTTTCCACCACTTCAACCTGTTTGAATTTTAAAGCCTCTGTGTAGCAATAATTGCACACAAATAAGAACAAAAATCCACTAAAATGCTTGTACTCTGTACATTATGCCTAAAGCTATAGGACTTTAAATCATAGCATTTGTCAGTTCTTGACTGGAGGCTTAATCATTTAGGTGCATTCACTTTTATGGAAGTCTAATCTGTGGCTTATTTCTGTTGTAGGTTGTGGAGGAAAAGCCAAAACCGTCATTTCTACGTGATAAAGTAAGCTGTCTGTAGTTTAAAAAATAATGGTCATTTTTTACTTTATAATACAAGAAATCTTGTATTTGAAATAAAAGCAATTGAAATCAGATATGTTATACTATTATTTATTACAATATTGTTCGTCGTTATATTGCACTGTTGTTAATTATCTATTTTTTTTCCATCTTTTATTCTTTCTTGTTGCACTGAGCATGCTCATGCCTAACCATTTTCCCTTGGGATAAAAAAAAAAAATCTTTGATATTTTTATTCTCTTTTTCGTAAATGTTTTCGAATGACCAATGTTCAGTTTTGATGATTGTCTCTCCACTTGTGTGTATCTGAGCAGAAGGAGCCAGCCAAGCAGCAGAATGGAGAAGACACCTCTGCTAAATTCAAGAAACCTGAGAAGCCAATTGGGTAGGAGTGATGGATCTGTCATACAATAAACAACCAATGAGATTACTTCTCAGTTTAGCTATTTGCAAAGAGGTCATGACGCTACTGACATCTACAACATCAACTTTCACATGAACACTCACTGCTGGCAGCCAAATGCACTTCACATTTACAAACATGGTCCATTTCACTGGAAACCCCTTCCCTGTAGCTACTTCTTGTAACCCCTTAGTAACCCCTTAGTTTTAAGCGGAGCAGCATTCAATCTAACGCAGATTTTTTTTCTGAGAACCGAACTGTATTACCGCCACCAGTCCAGCGGTGGCGGTAATATACTGAAAAGTTGTCAACCGCCATAAAAAGAAGAAGAAGAAGCAGCAGCTGCAGCATGTTGCATGACTGCTCTGTCTCTTGCCCTCGTATTTTAGTGTATTAACCCAAGTTTATTTAGTATTAGTAAGCTGTGCCCTGTCTAAACATGTGGGTAGAGGGAGTTATTTCAACGTTTCTTTTGTGTACGAGTCTTTACACTCTGCTAATGTTATTTTAAGCAATGAAGTTTTCTGATTCTGATTATTTATTTACCTTTACATTTTCTGTAAGGGTAATGCATTAAACTGAGTTGT
This sequence comes from Nannopetersius ansorgii, assembly GCA_037974605.1. Taxonomy (NCBI): domain Eukaryota; kingdom Metazoa; phylum Chordata; class Actinopteri; order Characiformes; family Alestidae; genus Nannopetersius; species Nannopetersius ansorgii. The sequence goes on along the minus strand of JBBPDE010000015.1, from coordinate 686,589 downwards.
AAATGAAATTAAGTGTTCTGGGAGCATATTTGGGGTTTACACTATAAAAAAAGGCATTTTTAGGCATTTTTTTAAACCAGAAATTAACAACGCGGGTTCTTGATATATGCGGTTGCTCTTGGAACATAATCCCACGAAACACGAGGGGTTCACTGTATACAGTTACAGATATCAGCCCATATACTGATGTATCGTTTATGTTAGCCAGCTCTGAATCCTACATCTTGGCTCCGTGCAAAAATTTGAACACCCCTGGTCATGTTTTGTTGGCGTTCTTAACATGTCCTCTTGGTGGAGCAAATATACATTTTTGTGCCTGACATTTTGTAACAAAAAGGGTAAAATGTGTCCCAACTTTTGCACAGGCCGTGTTTTATCTTCTAGTGTAAATGTGCATAAAAATGTACAGAATTGGGTTTGCTGTATGTGGATGTGATCTTACACGGTGGGGGTTTCTATATAATATGGATGATGAGTACAATATGTGTTTTGAACTATTCTAAAAGTGTGTGTGTGTGTGTGTGTGTGTGTGTGTGTGTGTGTGTGTGTGTGTGTGTGTGTGTGTGTGTGTGTGTG
>JBBPDE010000015.1:669116-680871 GCA_037974605.1 Nannopetersius ansorgii | reverse complement strand
GTAATTATTTCTCAGAGACAGAACACTTGTGGTTAGCACTTTTGTGTGTGTGTGTGTGTGTGTGTGTGTGTGTGTGTGTGTGTGTGTGTGTGTGTGTAAGAGAAAGAGAGAGGAGAAGAAAGAGAGGAAGAGCGAGAGTGAGAGATGTCATCAACAGGTGGGCTACTAATGACCGCTATTCTTCAGATCACAGAGAAAGTGACACCTGAGATGGACACAGAGCTCAGCTAAAGGTGCTAATGGAAACACATTCACCGAGTGTGGAGGGGTAGGGGGTGGGAGGATTGTTTACAGTTGTGCTGAATGAAATCAGACGTCTGAAGAATCGAATGCTTTTAAAGAAATGTCCCTTATAGAATAATGTTGTGAAAAATTTTGAAATACATGGCCTGATACCCACTGTTTCACTGCAGCTTTGAGATCAGTAGTCCCCAAACTTCTTTTTACAAATGTATCACTATTTTACAGTCATCCGCACCACATATATACGACCAGGTTCACTGGTGGGTTTGGCCAGTAAATAAACTGCCCCCTGGTTACTATTTGTTCTTTGAGGGATGAATTTGCAAGACTGTCCTCCTGCTCCCCATCCAGAGCCAAACGAGCGCCAGCTTTTCCCCCGCTCCTCTGCGAACGAGCGTCACCCCTCACTCAGACGTGTTTGATGTGGCAGTCAGATGTCAGCGGCTCCGGCCAGATCCTCACAGGCCCGCGCCAATCAAAGCACCTGACCCTGCCCTGAAGAGGGGGCAGACGGAGGGCCTGTTTCCCCCCCACCCAACACACAAACACACACACATACACGCAGACCAGACTCCTTCCAGCCCTGTATCCCTAACATCTGCAGCCAAGATAAAACAGAATGGTAATTGGGTGGCATCTTGGGAGAGGCAGGGTGGGGCCTCCGCTTAGAGACATCCAGACAGGAGAACCTAGCAAGACCAGGCTCTAGCCATCCAGCTCTGGCTTCACTTGACAGAGTGGCAGATGTTTTGCCTAAATTTGACACAGATCTGATTTTTCTTGCCATGATGATTTACATTTGTGCTTCAAAAGGCATGTTTCCATCGATATACAGGAACCACACTATTCCTAAACTCAACAGCATTAGCATGGAAGTCGTATCACTTGCTGGCCTCTTTCCATGTTGTGATGGCAACATTTTGACCAAACACTGTGACACAGTCAGTTCAGCTGTGGCCCCCTTTGCAACATCTAAAAAGCTTCTTAAATTTGATTAAAATGATTCAGATTGTTTATATTCTTCTGAAATAATTAATATGTGTCTCATACAGGCACTGAATCATATTTCTGCCATTCTTTATTGTGAACTGGGACTAAAGCAGTATCACAATATCTGTACAAGATTTGATTGGTTGTTAGTGCAGAATGAGATATGAATTCATGTGTGTGTAGCCTAGTATTATCTGTAAAAACTAAACACGCTGCAGATCCTTACTGGATTATTCCCCACAGTGGTTACTGTCATCTGTCAAGACTGTAAAACTACACACTGGTAATTCATATTGGACTAAAAATGATCCATTTGCATTGATATGATTTAAATGGCAGCATCTCCCAAGATAAAACTAATCCAGTTTACATAGCACTTTGGAAATCAAAATGTGAAAGCAGGGGTGAAGGCATTTGTTCTGTTCAGAAGGGAGCCTTGAAGCATTTCTTGGCTTCAGTCAAATCTGGGGTTGATGTATTATGTAGTGTGAGAGGGGATGAAATATTCAGCTTCGCTCTAAACACCTGCTCGGGGTTGCCAGGCATACGGCTGCTGTCACAGAAACAGCCGTAGTTTCTAATCAACTCTGATGATCGTTTCCTCCTTAATCTAGATATCAAAGCTCAATCTCAGCCAGCAGCTGCTGCAGGTTACGCTGGTCAACAGCAACTTCCCCTCCCTGTATCGACTAGATTACACACACGCACACACACACAGGGGAGATATCAAAGAAGCCTTAAAGTAAAGAGGCTCCAAGACACACTTGTATGCATTCACAGACGTACACGGACGCGCACTCACACAACACACACACACCCATACACAGAGAGTCAAAGTCTCTTCTTTTCTCTCTTTCAGTCCCCTTTGCCTCTCCCATTGTATTTGAATATCCATAGCAGCCACTTCTCCTTTCATTCCACCAGCCATTGACTTCACTCAAAAGCTTTCGCGCACTTCAATCCTCCACTCAAGCGCCTGCCACTACAAAAGGTGTTTTTTTGCGGCACGCACCGGAATACTCTCGTTCTCCTGAGATGAACACACTCTAATCACTCTCACAAGAGGAGAGAAAGAAAGCGTGAGCGAGAGAGGGAAACAAGACAAAAGAGAGAGGGAGACAGAGAGAGAGACAGGGAGAAAAAGAAAAGTGGATGAGAAAAAAAGAAAAAAGCAGAAAAGGAGAGGAGAAAGAGGGAGAGAGAGGTAGGTGGAGAGCGAGAGATAAAAGAGGTAAAACAGAGGAGAAAGAAGAAGAGACAACATAAGAAAGAAAAGGTGAGGGGAGAGAGAAAAATGAAGAAAATAAGGTAAAATACGAGACAAAGAAGGGAAAGAGAAATAGAGAAAGAAGAAAAAGATGGAGAGAGTAAAGGAAATGAGAGAGATGGAAAGGGAGAACAGACAAAATAAAAAGAGAGAGAAAGGAAAAGAGAGAAAAGAGAGAGTAAGAGAAAATGGAGAGACAGAGAGAGAAGAAAGTAAGATGGTGGGAAAAGGTAGTGAGGCAAGGTTAAAAAAAGAGAAAGAAAGCAAGAGAAAAGAGGAAGAGAGAGTGAAGAGATGTGACAGAGAGGAAGAGAAAGAGAGAGAGCAAAAGTGAGAGGGAGAGGGACAGAAGGAGGACAGAAAAGTGTAAGAGGTGGAAGAGAGAGTGGGAGAAAAAAGAGAGGTAGAAAGATTAAAAGAGAGCAGGGTGAAATGAAAGGACAGATAAAATAAGGATAGAGTGGTTGAGATGGTGAAAGAGAGGAACACGAATGAGAGAGACAAATAGAGAGAGAGAGAAAAAATATACTGTGGGAGAAAGAGAGAGGAAAAAGAGAAGAGAGCATGAAAGAGAGAAAAGAAGAGAGAGAAAGAGACGGATAAAAGCAGAGAGTTGTTGCCACATCTAATCAAAAACGCAGCAAAAAACAATGCATTTCTCCCCAGCGGCTGCAGGGAGATGAAACGACACGTTGAAAAGATGTTTTATGTGTTTGACCCTGTTTGCCCAGCAGTGTGATGTGTGTCAATGAGTCTCACGGAAGAATAAACAAGAACAGGGTAGTTTCAGTGTTCTTACTTGTGACCTTTTCATAACACAGAGCTTTTAGATTATTATTTTTGGCACTGGTACGTGGAATCGCGCCATATCGTGAGCAAATACTTTTCTTTGGAAATGAGCTGATCGATGGCAGCGTCAAAAACAGGCTGCAGCTGAGTTGACTCTGTCGCTGCGTTCCGATTGGTCAAAATGTTGTCATCACAACATGGAAAGAGGCCGTTGTTTTTTTTTTTGAAAACTGAAAGGGCTGGCATACAGACACTACTGTCAATTTGGACCAATGAGTGAACACACAAGGTGGGTGTTTCTGATACAGTGGCCAATAAGTGAAAGTAAAACATAGATGCTTCTAATAAAGTGTTCGAAGAGTGGAGGTACAAGGTCTGTGTTTTTATAAAGTGACCAAAGAGTAGAAACACAAGGTGCGTGTTTCTAATAAAGGGGCCAGTGAGTGAAAGTACAAGGTTGGTGGTTATGATATGAGTGGACACATGAGGAAGGTGTTTCTGATAAAGTGGCCAGTACATGGACACACAAAGGAGGTTTCGCCACTGAGTGTGCACTGATAGTTCATACAGTTATTCAGTGTCTTTCACAGGGCTTAATCCAAAACTTTCAGCTTCAGGAATAAAAAGCAACACCCTCCAGATGATCACAATAGCAGTGACCCAATGTTGTACATTAAAACCTCTTAACCATTTTCTAGTCAAGCAACTTCACAATGAGTTTCTTTATGATTCATTTACTGCTGTTTTCACTTCAGATTTGTTGTGAGGAGTTTGTTTTTCTCTTGGCAGCTTGTGGTTGGCTGAGAGGAGAGTTGTTCACTATTGTGCAAAAAGTCCAATTTAACTGTCAGTATCTTTACAAAGACTGTGTAGACTGAACAGTGAATCAAGAAACAGCCTAGGTGTGCACTGAAGGTCAGAGTTCAGGGAGATGATGAAGGCCAGGTGAATCATGAAGTCAGACTATGTGTGTGTGTGTGTGTGTGTGTGTGTGTGTGTGTGTGTGTGTGTGTGTGTGTGTGTGTGTGTGTGTGTGTGTGATGAGAGCTGGCATAGAGACCTTGCAGTGTGTGTTTCTCTGAGCTTTCGGAAACGGCCTGAATGGCATCTCTAAGGTGTCAAGGCAGCGGGGGGCTTTTGCTTCTCCCACCTCAGGAATGGGCCGCAAGGGGTTTCTTGCGTGCCGGTGTGCGTGTATGAGAGTATATAAGCACGAGTAAAGGTGATTTCAGGGTGTTTTGATATGAGATCCAGAGGAATGTGCACAGGTACAGTAATGTGTGTGTATATGTGTGTGTGTGTGTGTGTGTGTGTGTAGTGTAGAGATGAGGTAAGTGCTCACAGCTATGAAACCGTATCTGAGACAGATTAAAAGGCATTTTCCTCTTCTCCTTTTAACTTAGCCAGGTGTTAAGTCCTGGAAACATTCTTCTGTGTGTGCTTGTGTGTGTGTGTGTGTGTGTGTGTGTGTGTGTGTGCGCGCGCGTGTGTGTGTGTGTGCGCGCGCTTGTGTGTGTAGCTATGAGGCAGAAACACAAACGTTAGCTGTGTTTGAGCTCTCTGAATCATTAGTAGGCTATATTGCTCAGATTCTACAAAGGCTTTTTGTGGTGGTGTACCGGGACGCATACAGCTGTACAGCTGTTTTCCTTTCCATTTCACTAATGTTTACTTACACCGTTTACATCCTCATAAGTCATTTCTGCTGTAACCGAAACCTCTACATGTTTTAACATGGTGTGTTTTCAGAAGAATGAACATTACCTTAAATGTAATGGGTTCGAAATGAGCAAGAGAGTGCTATAATATGAGATATTAGTACTGGTGTACTGCAGCTGTGAATTTGATTTTTATTTTCAAACTATTATGACATAAAATTGTTTGCACTCCCTTACAATATAGTGCTGATAAAGAGAGAGACTCTTGTTACTGTTGTTACTGTGCTAGTGTTGTCAACTGCAGGGTAAAAACACAAACTGAAACTGAAACACTAACTGAAACTTTCAGTAATGATGGCACAGTCAAAGTAAAAAAACCAACACAGGCTTTGTAATGGAATTGGAGTAATACCAAGTGCAGTCTCAGTAATGAAGACACAGTCAACATGATAATAAAGTAATGAAAACTAACACAATCACAGCTGTAAATCACAGTCACAATACTAATAACACAGTCAAAGTAGTATTAACAGAGTCACAGTATTAATAACAGTTACTGTAGCATTAACACAGTCACAGCAGTATTAAAACGCAAAAGTGTATTGTACAGTCAGCACAGCACTGTACAATAACAATACTGTCAAAGCCCTCAGTTGCACATCTATCTCTCTCTCTCTCTCTCTGTCATGCACAAACACATTTATATATTGACAACCATCTCCACAGAGCGCACACAGCAGCTCTCTCAGTGAGTTCTGTGTGTAATTGCTTATAATTATCCACACCTCTCCCACTGCATGAGAAACAGTGCCATGCTGTTTACAGTTCTGTTTTTCCTGGAATGACCACTTTCGAGGTATTATGGTCTAATCAGGTGTGACTGCACATAAATAAAAACAAATCTGTCACTTATAAAGTGGTCTGAGAGCTCACATTATGATAACATTATCTCTTTCTCTATTCTTTTACTCTGTCTCTTCCTCTTGTTTTCTTTTCTTCTTTTTCTCATCCACATTTACTATCTACTGCTACACCATCTCCAAATCACTACTCTCTGTCTCTCTCTCTCCTAAAGAGATTCAACAGATTTGTCTCATTTCTCTGGGAGGTTTTGGACACTAAGTGGCAGTGAAAATGTGTGTGTGTGTGTGTGTGTGTGTGTGTGTGTGTGTGTGTGTGTGTGTGTGTGTGTGTACTGCTCTGTCCTGGCTAATCCAAACACAACTTCAGAGAGAGAGAGACTCTCCACATGTGGCTTCATGAAAGGGAGCGACGAGCCTTCGGGTGAAAAGACAACATCTGAGGGAAAAAAGGGTGGTGGGGGGGTGTGAACACCTCCCTGTGTCTTAACCCATACTGTTCCTCAGAAAACGCTTCTGCGTTTGCCAAGAGCAGGCAGATCCATGCAAACGCCCGCAGCGCTTGTCTCCTCTCTTCAGCTTACAAACGCTATCTGCCAATTATAGCATAGCATCCGCGGATTAGCCAGCGCTTTGAATCCCATCACCATAATAGCCACTGTTTTTCAGATGAAGTGAATGGCAGTGTTTATGGAACACTGTACTGACCAATACATCCATTGGAGCTACATAGTCAAGTTTACAAGTACATATGAGTCTATAATGCATCCTTGAACATTATTTATTATATTTATTATTCAGTCAAAACATATCACTCCATCAATTATTTAGTGACTATTAATATGTAAAGTCTGCAGTTGTGAGAAGGAGATTTTCACGATTAATCAGAACATCTATCATGATTTAGAATGGGGTGATTGGTGAATGTAGTGAATATTCAGTGTATCTTTGTGACTGCAGTACATCCACACACACAAGTTTGCTTAATGCAAATATATCATTGACTTTAATACTGAACGTGGAACAATGGGTAAAACTGAACTGAATTGAAATGTTATGGAATTATAACTGTCAAATTTTACAGATATTGTCCCTAAGCTCCCTTCCAGAAATGCCCCTGTAGCCTCCTAATGAGCGTCTCCAAGGAAGGTTGTCAGGAAAACAACACTAAGAATGCCATGAGGTACCATAAAGAGCAACCAAGGCTCAGACAGAGACTCTCTGTGAACATGATAAAGAAACAACGGAAGAAAACAGACTCAAAATGCAAAACTCCAGAAGAGAAAGAGAAACCACTGAGAGGAACCACGACACAAAAGAAGGAATCTATCAATATCTGAACTGCAATGAAGGCATTCAGATCAGAATTGAATGTGTCAAATTTCATTTTCCCTAACAGACACTATCCAAAAGGAGTTTGTCAGAAATGCAGAGGGGGCTGTGATTAACTATATAAATTCAGTTGCATCAAATGAGATTAGATCAATTAAACTGAAATGTACTGAATTGAAATCAGACTAACTAAATTCAATTGAATTGAACTGAATTGACTCAAATGAAACTGAACTGAACCGAATTGAATCAAATCAAATTGTGACACCAGGAATTTAATAGCTTCTTTATTCCATCCTTCCATCTCTTACTGATCTCTAACTGCAGGGCCCTCTTGTGTCACTCAGAAAGAAGAAGTCCCAAGGAATATATATATATATATATATTTAGAGAGAGAGAGAGAGAAAAAAAGTAAGAGAGAGAGAGATGGAGGGGGAGAAATCAATGGAGAAAATACCGCTGGAGGCTCGCTCAGCTTTATCTGCCTTTGAACGAGTCAGCTTTAATTTGGCTTTGATCTCAATTTGCTGCCGTACGGATCGCCTTCTCTCCACAATGAGTACTGGAGAGGAAAGTTTTCTGGAGGATTTTCATCTTCTAAAGCCTTCTCTCTATAACTCTAACAGTCTCTCTCTCTCTCTCTCTCTCTCTCTCTCTCTCACTTTCACGCTGTCTCTCTCGACCCCAGAACAAATGCAAAAGTGCCCTCCGTTTTTGCATACGTAATTGGTTCAGAATGGACTGAGGCGACTGAAAAATCAGCATATTAGAACTATTAAGGGCACAAATGAGTTGTCTCAGCCTGCCCAGAACTCTTTGTGAACCCAGACATATGAGGAGTTTATATTCAAACACAACACACTTGACTTATTCCCAACCTTTAAAGCGGCAGAATTTGTGCACTATGAGGTTTCCCTTTACCACTGAACATAGGCCTAGGGTTAGGGTTAGGGTTAGGGTTAGGGTTCTCTTCTATATTACTATAGAAGAGATATAGAAGAGAGTATATATATATATACTGTTCTACTATAGAAGAGAGTATATATACTCTTCTATATTACTATAGACAACATAAACAGATCGTTTGGTGTAAACTGTTTTCCCCAATAGCTGATCAGTCAGTTTTTCAGGTCTTGTGCCTTAACTTTGAATTGGAGCTGTTTGGTGAATGACAAGTTACTCCCCTATTGGCATCTGCATGATTAAATCATCACACATATGCAAATCCAGGTTCAGAATTGTACTGCAGAAACCTGTTCCCAGGTTTGACCTGTTCCCAATTCTGTTTCTACTAAACTCTAGATAATAATAAGGATATTAGGCTACTCATGCTGTTATCAAGACATAAACAGGGCTCCTGAATGGTGCAACTAAGCTCTGACCCTGTCAAGAGGGATCCCAAGAGAGCACAATTGTGATGTTTTTCCACTGGTACAGGGAACTGTGTCATACCATAAACAAACGTTTTTCCTTTACAAATAAGGTGACCGAGTCCCAAGCTGGACCCAAGTTGCAGGGCCAAAAGCGGCCGGTGGCAGAGTTGACTGCATCACTGCTTTTTGATTGGTCAAAATGTTGTAATGACAACAGATAGACTCGGAAAGAAGGCATTGTTTCGTTTTTACTTCGCTAATAAGTTAGTTTGACTAAGAATTCAACAGATGACTGAACAGTGCTGAGAAGAAATGTAAAATCTATACGAAAATAAAAGACCACAATAACACAATGTAAGAAAGTTCCTCTAGGATCAATAACGTTTTCTGACAGAAAAAAAACAGAAATAAACATTTGTCCTCACTGCAAACATGTCAGCAACATTATGACAAATAAAAATCAAAGCGTGCTACAACTTCCATACACTTATAGTACAGTTTTGGTACAGCATTGTTCCCGTATACCTGTGGAAGAGTGCCTCTCTCTGGGAGGATTGAATGGTCCTCTGTCTTCCCCTCCATTTGGCATGATGCTAGTCTGCATGTTGGATGATATAAAAGTCACTGTTCTCCTCCAAGAAGTCCAGTGATGGTGCGTTACCAGCAGTTTGAGAAGAAGCACATGCTCAGTGTCCCCCTCCTAGTGCCCTACTGCATAGGCGGACAGGAAGTCCAAATTAGTGAATGGGGCTGGAGAGGACTTAAACTGGGACATAATATAAACTTTTCTGGAAAGACATACAACTGTGTGTAAAATGTGTAGTCAGCCAGTGTATGAGAGTGTAGCCATGTAATATATAAACTATACAATGAGGTTTGTAATCCATTATCATAAACTCTTATGTTGATATTGTATTTTTAGCCTTATTTTTTGCATCTGATGAGCATCATGTAAATATAGCTTTAGTTCATGGGCAAACCACAGCTGTTCTGAGGTTAGCTGAGAACCAGTTGTGTCACTGCTGATTGGGTTGTCTTATAATTGTTAAGACAACCCAATCATATAAACCCAGTCTTATAACTGTTCAGCATGGTAGTCCACAGTGTTCTCAGGACAATGCCTCTAACATGAACACTACCAAAGTCCAGTATGTCCTCATAGCTAGTCACAGCCATACACACAGAATAAATTCTTAAGTAACTTTAAACAGATTTTTTAAGTTGTTTATACCACTATGAGACATACTATTATGTTTAAAAATGGACAAAAGTGGTCTGCAAAGCTAACAGCTGCTTTCCATGTTGATAGAGAACAGTCCAAGGAACCACATAAGCAAGTCTCAAAGATAACTTAGCACGGTGCTAATTGGTTCCTGTAAGCTTCTGCTACTTGTTAGCTGCTTTGGCCTCATAGCCCCTGTGTAAAAATACAGCAGACGCTAAAAACGTCTTGGCCAATCGACCGCATTTGGTATAGCTGTGTAAACTCGATTAACATAGCCTTGTTGCAAGTGCTCTCAGAATGTCTTTCCATGGACCTGCAGATTGTCTTTCTTCAGACATGAGAGAAGAAATGGAGAAAGCTTTACACTCACAGCTTAAGGGAAAGGTCTTTCTTTTAATCTGCTCTCTCTTTCATCAGACATTAAAGAGACTGCTGCTTCTCAGGTCTTGAGGATGAAACAGTTACTTCCGCCGTGGATGGCCAGAACTTTCTGGCCTTTCTCTGTGTACTCGTGCCCATCAGGAAGAAAGCACACGGACAAACGGTCTGAAAAAAGACTCAGCGTCGTTGCGACCTTCCTGCAAGGCCACTCTTGGAAATGCCATCGCTTCTGCCATGACCGCGGGGTCAGGAAAAGTGTGTCTGCGAACTACAGCCTATGGTAGTTCTTTTAGGGAAGAACTTAGTTGGAATCATCTGTAAAATGCCTTGTATGTATCTAAAGCAATGTGTTGCGGATACACAAACTAGGGGCAACACATCTTTCACAAACTTTCTGCAATACTTTAAAGCTCTACATTTTTATAGTATTTTGACCCTTTTTCACAACCCTTTGTGATAGAAATATGCAAATGAGCTCAATTCCAGTTTCTGTTACAAATATTACTACAACTCTAGTCGCATTAGTAGATTATGGATATTTAATGTAAATGAGCTGAGTGGAGACTACCACGATTGTTGATATGTTGCACTATAATGACTGACAGATTCAACAGACAAATTCAACACATGTCAGCATTTTATACAGAACTCAAGGTGGTGAAACCTAGCTGTTGCTCTACGCGAGCCAGCAAATAAGCTGAGAAACAAGAAGCCAGGACAAGGGTCAGTGGGACATTATTAGATCAATACACTTATTTATTGGTCCTCTTCCTCCTCTTCCTTCTCATCTTCATCATCATCATAAGCATCATCTTATTTTTATTATTATATAGTTGTATTATTATTGGGCTACTTGTGCTTTTGGGTAACAGAGGAGGAAGCTACAGGACCCTCAACACCCTCACGCATTCATGTTTATACATATCAGTGTCCTCCCGAAGTCAGTGGTCCAAAACCTAAAAAATATCCACAAACTGACCACTGATGAAGGATGAGAGCAAGCTTTGCATAAAAGTGGTCTTCTGCTGTACACCGACAAGATGGGGCTACAAACTGAACAAAGTTTGAGGGGGGCTGAGATTTTAAGACTAATTGCTGCACGTCAGATGGTGGCGATGGTGTGGGTATGGGGTGTAAGGATTGCAGAGGTGAGGAAGGTTATAGCAATGAATGAAACAAATAGATCACGCCTGTGTTCCTAAGACATAATGAAGTGATTGAAAATTACCCAGGGTCCTTGTAAGGACACTTGAGTCTCTCCCTCTCTCTTTATCTTTCTCTCTCTCTCTTTTACTCTTTCCATCTCTCTCTTTCTCTCTCTATCCTCCTTCTCTTCACTAATCCGTCTTTGAGCACCAGGGCTGGAATCAGTGTTGTTTAAAAGGGGATAAGATGGTGAGAGAGAGAGAGAGAGAGAGAGAGAGAGAGAGAGAGAAAGAGAGAGGGATAGATAGAGATACAATAAAGGGGATATGGGGACACCCCACTGATTTTGGCTCAGGAGACTCCATTCATCCATAAGACCTTCCCTTACTATTCCCACAGTGTGCTCACACCATGGTGACACACACACACACACACACACACACACACACACACACACACACACACACACACACACACACACACACACACAC
>JBBPDE010000015.1:650890-664486 GCA_037974605.1 Nannopetersius ansorgii | reverse complement strand
ATTACAGATCATTAGAGAAGTGAAAATGGAGAAGAAAAGAGACTAAAGTGTAACTGATGTAAAAAGAGAAGAGAGGAGAAGAGAAGAGAAGAGAAGAGAAGAGAAAAGTTCGGAGGAGAAGAGTGAGAGGAGTGTAGAGGAGGCCTCTGTAAGCAGATTAAGCTTTAGCCCCTCCTGTCCATTTAATCAACATGGCCTTTCAGTTTGAAAGCACAATACAAAACATGGCCCAAACCCATCATTACTACCAGCCCCCTTTACTCTCTCCCTCTCCCTCTCTCTCTCTCTCTCACACACACACACACACACACACACACACACATCCACTCACACAGCATAAAGCACCCCCATTCTCAGTCAAGCCGACATACACAAAGTCAAGCAAGAATGGATAACAGTGTAGCCCTTAAGGTCACTTGAGGTGGCCACATTAACCTAAATACCGTGTACAGGTAATCTCCAGTTTCCACCTCGTCGAGGCCCACTCTCATCATTTTGCACTTTGGAGAACCAGAAAAAAAACATGAGCTTAAATTTTTCGGGGGGGAGGAAAAAAAAAACAGGTAATAAGATTTCCATTCATTTAAACTTATCAAAAATCCCACAAGGCCCTTAGGAGCTTTCTTCTCCTCACCCTTTCCTTTCTTTCATCCATGGTTAAATATGTAAATAAAATGTCTAAAGTCATTCTTCAAAGGGGAACAAAAGAAGAAAGAGGGTTGATGGAGGGGGGGTTGGTGGTGGGGTGAGGGAGTAAAGGGGCGAGAGAGGCCGCCATAAAATGCCTTCTTTTCTCCATAACGTTAGCCGGAGGGGGGCGGCTTCTAGGCAGAGGAGAGCAGCAGGGGAGCGAACGGCTTCCATACAATCACACATCTCCCCGATCCCTCGCACAAAAAACATGAAATATCTTTTCAGCTTGATCCATCAAAGCCCCCCCTCCTCCGTCCTCCTCCTTTCTCTTTATTAGTTACAGAATTATCCCACACTTTTTTACTGATTTCCACCAAGATTGAACCTCAGCTAGCTGCTAGATGCTAGCTGCTGTGAGAGATGAGATAAAGTTGGAGCGTGTTTGTATTTGTGTGTATGAGTGTGTTTGTGTGTGTGTGTGTGTGTGTGTGTGTAACGGATAGTTGTATAGCTGTGTTTGTATAAAAAGAAGGAAGAGGAGGAGGAGGAGGAGATGCTAGGCTAGACACTAGAAAGGAAAACATAAAAGAGAGAAAGCAATAGCTTTCTACTGGCTACTGATGTCAAAGATTGAACGGTCATGATTCGTCGCTCTTTTCTTACCCGTTCTCACTCTCTCTCTTCTCTTTCTCTTTTTTTATTTTGCTTTTTTCTTTCAAAGAGATATCCTCATGACCAGCAAAGCAATCATGTAAGAGCTCGGCCGGAGAGGGAAGGCGGCGAAGAAGAAGAGGATGATGAAGAACAAAGCAACTAAGACCAGCTAGCCATGTAGCGGGTGTCATTGCTAAACCTGATCGCAACAGTATCTTGCATGATTTATTACATACTCAATCAAATGTGTGTCCGCGCTCCAAACTGCCTGATTATTCTTGTAGCCTCACATCAAAGACAGGAAACACATCTAGAGCAACGCTAGCAACACTGCTGGCAAGATCACAGGGGTTAAATGGCAAATGAATCAGCTAGCATCAGCTAGTGAATGCTAAAGGGTATTTACAGTCGCCAGTTGGATAATTAGCATCATTACGCCATGCTCTTCAGAACAGCTTTTGATAAGGGTTTTAATGTATATTATATATACAAAGCCATTATAATGAAGGCACTTCTATCCAAAGGGGTGGCTCAAAGGCGTTTGACGATGAAAGCAGCTAAAGAGAAAACACAGATAAGTGGGGAAACTGTGGCAATGGAAAATGTAGAAGTCCCACACTCACACATGTCAAAGTGCTTGGCCTGAAATATTTTCCAGCCCATGACCTCACAAGGAGCATTATAAATCATATTTATCTGGGCAGTAAGTATTAATTTACTTACTATTATAGTAATAATACTAATAACACAAAGTATTAATAAATATGATACTATCATTTCAATAAATGCAAAAAGTAGTGCTTGAAGCTCGATTAATGCTTAATATTTGGATAATAATGAGTGGCTTTAGAACTAAATTCAATAACTAGAGCTGCATTAAGGAGATCCAAACCTTTCAATACAACTCATAACATAATAGGATCTTCATTGAAACCAACAGTTCACTGAAAAAAAGGTATTTTACTGCATTTATGTACTTATTCAAATATTTTATGGCACTTTTATGGGTAAAATCATGTTTATTAACAAAACAAAATAAAACTTTTGTGACCAAAAACTTCTACACAGTAGCCTACTGTGCTTTTTAAACAGGAGGCCTATTTTTTAAAATAAGTGAACTTAAGTGAACTTTAGTAAAGTTATATGTAACCATTAAAGGGCTTCAATCGTTGAAAAAACACTATCAGCGGTTCTTGGGAATTTGGATAAAACAGGTTTTAATTTTGAAATCTGAAGGTATATCATTATAGACCAAGGTTTTGGCTGTTCAGCAATATACTGGTGCAACCTCCGCATCTTGTATTGTTTTTTCATAAAATAGGTGTTTTGTCAGTTATTGTCAAGGCCATCAGACACAATAAAAGGCAAATACTTTTTAAAATTATTTAGTCTAATATGTATTTAGAGTTTTTAAATCATTATCTGGCATGCTTAGTATATATGCTGTTAAATGCTGAATATTAACTTTTGTTAATTTTTTATACTGTGTACTCCTTTAAAAGATCTAACATTACACAATGTTTACTTTAAGCCAAAATAGAAAAAATAATGATTTTTTAAATTAATAAACACCTTTTTGTATTAAATGAGACTAGTACTTTAATAACTCAACAGCACTGAAGAAACATTGTAAGCATTTTTATTTAAAACAAATAAAACTGATGGTGGTGATACTAATCTGACAGTGGTGACACTAATCTGACTAATCTGACTGATGTTTTCAGGTTATGAAACATCACAGGTCATACTGGTATTTATAGTGATCAACAGTTATATTCTAGCCCCTGTTGAGGGCCATTTGGGGTTTTGTCACCACTGTCAGAAAACGGTGTTGACATGTTATGGTTGTGACAGTAGCAGTGTCCAAAAATATACTCTTTCATGTGGTAAAGATATTATTCAATTTAATTATTACTTTTTAATCAGGTTGAAATTGTTATCTCCTATCCGGGTACAACTGATTTTGTAGGCAGGGGGCCAGCATATAATCATTAAATTAATAAAAAATAAAACTAAGCCAATTTAAAAAACCTTACATATGTGCAAAGGACCCCCCAATTATATCCCTGATTATTTTAATTAATGTATTTAATTTCCAACAGAATGAGCACTTTTCTTAATTTTTTGGCAAAGTTTCAAGGATCAGTGCTATTTATTGCTTTTTTTTTTTTAAATAAGGTGGATAAGATAAACACTGTTTTAAAACTGCAATTGCCTTCCCAGTTTATATATGCAGCTACAAAAAAGAAGTCTGCTTTTAGAATGAGGCACAATCCAGGGCAGCCAATCAGAAAGGAGCTCACTTACATATATCACTCTTAAAGGTACTGATAAAAATTGTGACTTCTGGAAACAAAAATAAAATGTAGAAAAGGATATAGGCGATTAAAGCTGTTCTCTGCATCATAATTTTGTGTGCTGAATGTTATCCAGTTAAAAACCATGAACACCAGTTGCTGTTAATAACTTCTTTGACTGGGGCACATTGTCAAGAAGTCGCTATCTGCTTCTCCACAGAGACCTGCACCTAGCTGGCTGGGTCTTGCAGGGGTCTTAAGCCTCATAAAAACTGAAACTCAACATACACCTCCATGTACTTTTAACTAGCATCATTACTGGCAGGGCTCAAAGTGGTTTCAGCATGCCGGCAGGCACACAGAACATTTTACTCCTGCGATTACTTACTTTGAGCGGTACCAGTGGTTGATGTTAGACAGAGAGAAGATTTTAATACTCCCTTCACATACCACCTGAACCTTGTGAAAAAAAACCTTGAGCTCTTCATTCAAACCCATCTCTCGCTGAGGGGAGTGGTTAACCAGACCAAAAATCAGTGATCAGTGTGAACTCCATGCAAAGGTCTGGAGACCCCAAAAACACCACCTCAGCAAAATGATCAAATTTAAGAACAATAAGAGCAAAGATGACCTGACTAGACAAGCCAGATTAGGCCCGAAAGTTATTTGCTAATGTAAGATAGAAGGGAGGCCTCATGTCTAAGCAATATAAACAGCAGGCCTCTTCATATCAAACAACACTCAAAGGACTTCATGTGTGAAATTCCACACAGACGTATGTTAATGCTGAGGGTCTTTTTTTCTGGTGTGTAAAGGGTCCTATCCTCAGTGTGTAAAACCTGTCAAATGTGTTCCTCACACAATTTTATCTCCATTCGTTTCAGGCCTAACCGGCACTGCTAACAGCCGCAACAAGTGCACCGATGTATTCGGCTCCATTAGATGTATATGATAGAAAGGCGCTTTGATTTGTACCCACCGTTTGGGTAAACGGGTTTCGCGTCATGGATCGATTACCACCTCAGGAGCGGAATTTCGCACACGCACCTACGCAACACAAGGAGCGCTGATATGGGGCAAAACATATCACATTACGGCGCCTCCACCTCCATTAGCCAATAGGAATTCCTTCTCCCTATTACACACTTTCCGCCTGCATAATTTGCTGGCAGAGCTTTCAACAGCAGCAGATACAAACGCAAAACAGCTTCATTCATCCTGGGCATTATTCCACATGTGCCAGCATTAAACACATGACACCTCAACCCACTATCAGTTTCGTCAAGCGAAGGATTCTGGGAGCAGGCACCAGTGCCAGGTTTAACACCCTGCAAGCAGAGATCTGGCCCCGGCATGCCAATCCCCACCGCCAGCATGAGGCGCAGATGAATTAAACTCAAAACTCGACTGAAACAGGCTTTGTCTCAGAGCTCATCCTCCAGGCACTTTCCTCTCGTATTCGTGGGAGAATTTACGACGGGGGAGAAAAAGGAGAGAAGTGACACAGGTTAAGAATGCCTCCTATGTAGCGGCACGCCCACATTCTCACCAAGAGCCCACACACTGGAGCCTCAAATGCCTGAAAAGGGCAGAATTTTACTCATGCAATCATTCCAGAGTACAAGGTCCACAATTCAACACATAAAGAGCATCAAAGGTTAAACAGAATGCTAGCAGAGTTAATGATGCTGCTCATTTTAATTTCAAGTGGAGCCCAGTGCGTGTGCTGTCTGAATGAAAGGGTCATTTGTACCATAACTATGAACTTTTATACTCATGCACATACATACTTAACCATTTAATCAGCATCAGAATCAGAAAGTTTTATTGGCACCAGAGGAAATAATGACTGCACAGATATACGGAGACACAAAACAAAGACAATAGAAAATGTAGTATGAGTAAAAATAAAACTCTCCGGAAAATAAAAAAAATGCTTAGTACTAAATACACTATGGTATGTGCACAAAAAACGTACAACCTATAATGGTTCTTCAAGTGTTTGCAATGGTAACTATGAACATTATCCACTGCCTGGTTAAACAGCTGTTATAAACGGTTCTTTTAAAAACAGGTTCTACATAGCACCAAAGTAAAAAAAAATTGTAGCCTATTACAGCGATCCTTTTTTGGCATTTGTATTAAATATTGTGGTAGTTTTTATATTCAAACTCCAAAAGGTATTGGTGCAATATGTATGTTTTTGGTCACAATCCTGTCATTCTTTACTTGTTTGTCTTTCTGCCTCTTCATATGAATCTTCTCTCTCATGAGTCTCTCTTTTTCTCTCTCTCTCTAACATTCATATGAATGCCTAAGAAGCCGTGGGGAGGGAGTAAAACCTGCACCCTCCAAGCAATCTTGGTTCCCTCAACAATAAAATGTGAGGGGGAGAATCTGAGGGAATAAAATGCTCCCCTTCTTCTCGCTCTCTCCCACAATGGGCCAACCGTGAAAATCGCCAGTTGTGGTTAAAAAAAAGAAAGAAAGACAGAGAGGACACATCTAGACTGGGTCCTTTTGGGGGGCTTTCTGAGGGCTTCTAACTCGGCGCCAAAAGTTTAGAAACAATTTTACACTTTGCTAGCTTTGATACTTCCTTAGTGAAAACAGAAACAAAAAAATGGTGAAGCACTTTGCTGTGATCTCTGGTTTAACAAAAAAAATGTTGTTTGGGGTTTTCTTGAGGTCCTGTTCTTTAGCCTGTTCCTCAGCGATTTGGGGTTTAATCACCGTGTCAGTTCCAGCTTTCTTATGCAAAGGAGCTGTCTTTTGAAGGCGGATCTGTTTTGGCAGGTTAGCTCAGGACGCCAGCAGGCGCGATCTGGCTTTTTATACCCCACCCGCATTGCGACAAGCCCCTCCCCTCTGTGCTGGAATTGTTTGAGCGACGGAGGCAGCCAGCCAATCGTGATGCGCAATGAGGTCTCTGTCAGCCAATCGTCGCCTAAGAAGGCGGGGGGTTCCACAAAACGGGTGCAGGGGGGGAAAACAGACACGCACTGCCATGAAGAACTCAGACGGAGTCCCAAAGTCTCCGGGAGGATCTCGGAGTGGGAAAGTAGTTGCTTGGGCTTATGGTTCACGGAGGATGATAGTCTGCACCCGCGACTTTTGGAAGGATTTGCAGGTCTGCCGTTCGAGTTTGTGAAATTTGTGACTTTAAAATTGAAAGCAGTACCTTTTAAAGGATGAAAGAAATGCGTCCCAGGACTGAAGGGCGTTCAGGCAGCAGCCCGGGGATTTTAAGATCTGATTGGTGAAAACACTGCTAACCAGACTGGTTCTGATGGACGGAGTTTTCCTCAGGTGATCGTTTTATGGAAATGACTGGATTATAGACATTTTTTTCTAAAAACAAAACATGGAGCGGCACTTCTTAACTCAAGGAATTACTGAAACTGCACTTGGCTAAAAGTACACTAACGTAGTCCTCAGCTTGTGAGTAAAATTTGCAAACCACTTAACTCAACCAACCTGTCCCGTCACTGAATATTTCTCCCTTATTGAAAAAAATATGCTAAATTCAAATACCTGTATTTGAAAGCCAAAGACAACTGCCCTGTTTTCCCACCGTTACTGTTCTACATGAGTTAACTCAGAGGGGGTGTAATGATGAATGTCTCCGCTTTGGGACAGAGTTTCCTGAGCTTTCTACTCCTGTGTGTGACTGGCTTGACTTCTGCCATCAGCTCCATAGACCCGGACCGGCCGGGGGAAGGCAGATGCCAGGAAATCGCCATCCCTCTCTGCAAAGACATTGGCTACAACCTGACGGTTATGCCAAACTTGATGGGCCACGAGGATCAAGGAGAGGCAGCCATAAAGCTTCATGAGTTTGCCCCACTGATCGAGTTCGGCTGCCACAGCCACCTCAGGTTTTTCCTGTGCTCGCTCTACGCCCCCATGTGCACAGAGCAGGTTTCCACACCCATCCCAGCCTGCCGGGTGATGTGTGAGCAGGCCAGGCAGAAATGCTCGCCCATCATGGAGCAATTTAACTTCCACTGGCCCGACTCGCTGGACTGCTCCAAGCTGCCAAATAAGAATGACCCCAACTACCTCTGTATGGAAGCCCCCAACAACGGGAGCGACGACCCATCTAAAGGGTCTCACACACAGCCACCAGACTCTCGCCCTCCTCGTCTAGGTAACAGCCAGGAGCTGCCGATTAAGGAGAGGGTGGGGAAGGACACTTGTAGAAACCCTGGAAAGTTCCACTATGTACAGAAGAGTGAGTCCTGTGCACCCAAGTGCTACCCCAAAGTGGACGTGTACTGGAGCCAGGCAGATAAGCGATTCTCCCTGGTGTGGATGGCCATCTGGTCCATCCTTTGCTTCGTCTCCAGTGCCTTCACCGTCTTGACCTTCCTCATTGACCCCCAGCGTTTTAAGTACCCCGAACGCCCCATCATCTTCCTCTCCATGTCCTACTGCGTCTACTCTGTGGGTTACCTCATTCGGCTCTTTGTCGGGGCCGAGAATGTGGCCTGCGACCGTGACACTGGTGTCCAGTACATCATCCAGGAGGGCCTGGAGAGCACAGGGTGCACCATAGTCTTCCTCATTCTCTACTACTTTGGCATGGCCAGCTCCCTCTGGTGGGTGATACTGACCCTCACCTGGTTCCTGGCTGCAGGGAAAAAATGGGGCCACGAAGCAATTGAAGCCAACAGCAGCTATTTCCATTTGGCTGCTTGGGCCATCCCAGCCATCAAGACTATCCTCATCCTGGTCATGAGGAAGGTGGCCGGGGACGAGCTGACGGGTGTCTGCTATGTTGGCAGCATGGACGTCAAGGCCTTGACCGGCTTTGTCCTGATCCCACTGTCCTGCTACCTCATCATAGGCACTTCTTTCCTGCTGTCTGGTTTTGTGGCTCTTTTCCACATCCGCAAGGTGATGAAGACCGAGGGCGAGAACACGGACAAGCTGGAGAAGCTGATGGTGCGAATCGGGGTGTTCTCTGTCCTCTACACCGTACCTGCCACCTGCGTCATTGCGTGTTACTTTTACGAGCGTCTCAACATGGACTATTGGAAGGTTCTGGCTGGAGAACAGCGCTGCTTAGAAGGAGGCGGTGGAGAAGAGTGCGCCATGAAAAGCTCCATCCCGGCCGTGGAGATCTTCATGGTAAAAATCTTCATGCTGCTGGTGGTGGGAATCACCAGCGGCATGTGGATCTGGACCTCCAAGACCCTGCAGTCCTGGCAGAATGTCTTCAGTCGCAAGCTGAAGAAGAGGACAAGGAGGAAGGCCGCGTGCGTCTTCACAGGCAGCGGACCCTACCTGAAGCCTCATCCCGCACTAAAAGGACACAAAACTAAGTATGAGCCCACTGGAGCCCCTGCCACATGTGTATGAGCACATGACACAATCCTGAATGCCACTAAACTTCCAAGAGGTGTTTTTTTCTGTTTACATTTTGATAAACTGTTTCATGTTAGAGTTTGCAACAGAAAGAGAGAAAGTGCTAACACAAGACATTTGGCCTGGTGTTTATGCAAACCCTAGTTGGTCCAAAAAAAAATAAACAAAACAACAACAACAACAACAACAACAACAACAACAACAGCAACAAAGAAGATGCAGCTCCTGAGTTATGTCCGAGACTTCTGTTTTGAGTTTCTCATAATGATCTGTGTGCAAGCCCCACAGTTCAGCCACTGTTTAGTCTGTTGCTCCTTCTGGTACTACTTATCCACTTATTGAACTTTGTGGAATTTGAAAAGAGATTTTTTACAAAAGCAGAAAAAAATGGGAACAAGTCCCTCTTTGCGTCACTGAGAATGCCTGTATCATGTGCAATAGATGTTTCCTTCAGTGACAGAGAGAAAAAGACTCAAAGTACATTAAAGACACTAAAAGACTCCAAGTACAATGGTTGTGAATGAGCCCGAGGGGGGGCGGCACTCCTCGGCTGCGTGTCACTGTGGCTTTTCTATGGAAATGAAGGCCGTGTCATACACTGCTGCATTGACATTAGAGAGCAGCTGTTGGCTGAGACTTCAGCCAGAGAATGAACTGGCCATTGTGAAGGCCCTCCATGGAGTAAAAGCAAATCTACAAGCACTAAATATTGCCGAAAAAGACAGAGGCCTTTTGATGGGGCGTTTTGTACAGCGGCTTCTTGGCCCCCCGGTTTGTTTTGTTATGCTGAGCTCTTTCTTTTGTAGCACAAAGACAACCTTTGTGTGTATATTTCTTTAAAAAAAACCTTCATATTTTGTAAGAGTAAATAAAAACCTAGTTTAAAACGTTTGAAAACTACAGCCCCACCCCACTGCCGCATTTTATTCTTTGCGTTCACCGCAGATCCCTCGTGTTTTATGTACAATTTGGGGAAAATTTTGGGAAAATCTTATATTGATGGTATTATCAAGAAACTTTGTAGATGTCCATATCCTTAACTTATATTGCAGCCATCTATGAATTTCGATGAAACCTGAGTTCATTAAATTAATGTGTTGACCGTTTGCAGATAATTAGCTTAAAATTAGCCACAGACTTGGAATTCAAATTAAAATAATACCATAGAATTTGAAAAGAAACGATTAAAATGGAAAAAACCCTTTTTAATTAAAATGCTCCATTATAGAGTCAGAATTGGTGCAGTGGTTGTGTTGGACACCAGACATCTGGGGTGTTAAAAGCCTAATCATTATAATAGCTATTTTGGCCTTAAACATTTTAAAATACACACAGGGCATGTATCCTATAGGTACACCTTACTTTTAGTGTACTAGAAGGCAAATAGTATCCTTACATCATATGTGACACCAACATCATATGTGAAGAGTCAAAAGTCAGTCTGTGTTAGTGTCTATTTTTCTTGGTCTTGTGGTATTTTTGGTTTCTATTACCACCACTGCAAAGAAAGTAGAGTCTGTAAGTTTTTCATTATTATTTTACATTCAGCCATTCTAAACCATCTGAAGCTACTTTGGCATCTCAATCATAATGCAGAAATTTAGAAAAAGCATTGAAATTCCCCATTTTGTAAATGTGAAATAAGCATAGGGACTCATTTTAAAGCGGAAAGAAGCACCAAGTAGCGTAAACATACTGCACCAAATGGAGGTTTTTCCCATTCAAAAATGTTCATTGCTGGGGACAATCTGGAATGAAATATGACTATAATTCTGAACTTCAGCTGTTTGACCAACTTTCTCTTCATGTCTTTATCCAGTGGAGCACAAAACTCCAATAAAGCAGGGCTTGAGGCAAAACGGAATCCAAACAGACTCCAGGCATGTGATGAGCAGGAATGATGGGCTCATACAGTACAAAGGTCAAGGCTTTGCATTCTCTCTTCTGCTGACCTGCAATCAGCCACTTTGGCCTATATCAGGATCATAACCATGAAACTGAGAACATATGCTGGCTCTAGATCAGTTGATCACACCTCTCCATGCATGCACTACCCTTATTTAGTACAAGTGTGTGTGTGTGTGTGGGGGGGGTAGCTAATGCAAAAAGAAAAAAGTTTGATGGCATCAAAGAGATTCTGAACAAAGCTATATTTTTATCCCTTTTTTTTGTTTCAAACCCAAGCACTTTTTGAAATGCCTAGGCTTTCATATTTTACTTCTATTAAAATTAATCTATTCACTTCCATGTTCCATTTATAAACAATATGGAAGCCAAAGCTTTAAAGCTTGTTTTGGTCTACAGTTTTTGGGAAGATTTCTTTTTTCCTGTGGTTTATAATTGTAACATCAAATCAGGTCAGTTTTGAAGTGTAGCCTTTGATATGAATGATGCGGATTCAGCGTCGCACCGTCACGGAGCTTGAAAGTGTGTCAGCTTGCACTCCAAAAAAGGTGAAAATGAGTCTGGTGTGATTCAGTGGCCAGGATGAGTCGCTATTTAAGTCTTCAAATCACTGGCCTTTGAAGAGCCTTGTACAGTAGGAACATAGCGTAACTCGTGGCTGCAGATGAAGCAATAGTGGCCACTTGTGACTCTGATACCCAAGACTACATTTAAGTTCTTCTCTCAAGTTAAAGCTTTTGAGGTTTACACAAGTGGCATTTTTCTATCCTCATGCAAGATTTCACTTAGGATTACGTGAGTTTACGTAAGTAAAAAAAAAAAGCATAACTTCAAAAGATTTGCCCTTCTAAGAAGCTTTGGCCTGTTGCTGTGGAGCGTGATATTCAAAACACATCCTTTTCTCTTTGCTTTTCTGCATCTTCGGGTACGACCAGACCAGCCTGCCCATAAAAGGCCGTGTGTGATGGCATTACGCATGTCATAATCCTTACTTGACCTGAGAAGTTCAACTGAAAGAATGGCAGAAGGCAAATCCAGCACATATAGAAGCAGCAAATGGCCTTTTATAAGGATTTGGATTGAGGGTCTTGAGTTATTAATTTGCTTCAGTATAGACTCCTGACCTCCATGCCTCACGAGAAAAACACTGCAGAACATTTTAATGCATAGTTACCTTTTTATGTTCTCAGTTTACCATGGAAATAAAACATAAAATGTGAGCAAAATATGTTTTTAAATATATATATTTATATTTATATATTTATATTTATATATATGTGATCACATTTTATGTATGTATTTTCCCCTCATTTTAATGCTTTACAGTATTTAAATAATATGCCGTCAGCTTCTCAAAATGGTTCAAACTCTTCATATGTATACAAATAAGCTTAGAATTCACTGGTTTTGTGATGTCGCACAAAATGAGACCTTTGACCACGTCTGTTCGGCCTACAGTGGATTAGCTCCACCCATTAACGCAAAGTTATAAGAAGTCTTTCAGTCTGGACTGCTTTTAATGTAAAAATGAATTCTAAACCCTTTTTCTTCCCCGTACCTGTTTTAATGATTGGTTGGGAACCAAACCTGATTCCTTTAATAGTATCATTCCAAGTGGCCCTAATTGACAAGTTTAGTTTTAAAGTATGTGTTTTTGAGAGAATTAAGAATACAAAAATCAGGAAATAAAGAAATGTGATAAATATGTTGCTCCATTACCAGTGAAGTGAAAAGCAGTCGTCTTTTATTGTGTATCTTTATGTGTTTACTGGTAAATTTGGGCCGGTCACGTAAATTTGAGCAGCACGGAATCCCGTCGGCACAACCCCGCCCTAAAAACAATATCGAGACACCAGCACGAATTCCCATTATCAACACCCCCCATACCCCCCACCCCCCGGGGGGTGGCCTCAAAATGCCCGGTTTTGTCCCAGTTCAGCCCTGTGTAAGAGCTTAATAAACTGTAGGGCCGCAAAGGGTTAAAACAACAGTGACAGAACCTGTTAACACCAGTTTAACAAGCATTTAATAATTCTGGATGACTAAACACACACAGTCACACACACACAAACACACACAGTAATCATCTTTTGATGGTAGACATGATTTGTGTTTCGTGTTAGAAATGTATCTCCATGTTGACGTTAATCTCCTAAATAGCTCATCATTTATGAAGCTACACATTAATACGGCTTCCATGGTTCCTTTTTATTATTTTTTTTCCAAACGCTTCCAGATCATTTGTGTAACCCCCATCTGAAAGCACATATTTACTCATAATGAATAGCAGCTTTGAAGATGAAAGATAAAACATATTTCCACCCACTAATAGCAATCAACTCTGTATTTACGAGGACGTTAGCCACAAACGGCGTTCTGGGGGAAAACATAATCTTCAGCTTAATCTTAAATGGTGCAGCTTTTTTTCCATGGTCTTATAATATTTTTCTTAACCTTAAGCGTATCATTTTTGAGATAATCTCTCAACCATAACAAAGAGAAAGCATTTTGCACATCGTATCTTTCTGGCTGGACTCGCACGGCTAACCAGCACAAACATTTAAACCAAATTGCGCTTATTCCTATCAAGTCATTATGGGATTATGGCTTGTTTTGAAGTTTTCTCAGTCCTCAAGCTGCTCACTTTAGGTGTCAAGGGCAAAGTGATGTGTGTGTGTGTGTGTGTGTGTGTGTGTGTGTGTGTGTGTGTGTGTGTGTGTGTGTGTGTGTGTGTGTG
>JBBPDE010000015.1:609360-619990 GCA_037974605.1 Nannopetersius ansorgii | reverse complement strand
TGCTTTACTCGTCCCAGAGTTGTGCTACCTTACAGGTAAGTCTATAGCTGCATTGCCACCTAAGCACGACAACTTTTTTTTTCATTCACATATCTGTCTATTAAGGTTTGACAGATAAGATGCGCAATGACTTCAACATCATGAAGGATCTGACCGCTCACACCAGACTGACTCCAGAACAGAGAGAGGGTCGTCTCAACAGATTCATCACCAGCATCAACCAGTAATGCCAAGCTCATTACATTTGTTCCTTTTTTATATACATTGTAATGCAACAGCAATGTATACCTAAGTCCTTTCTCAGGAATGCAGAGGCTCAAAATGAGCTTAGCACATGGGGTCTGAGCTTTGAGAACAGTCTGCTGAATCTGACAGGAAGAGTCCTTCCTGCAGAAAGAATCGTACAGGGATCCAGAATGGTAAGAGGAACCACTCAGTATACCCATTCACATATTTTCTCTTTTACATGTCCATTAAGTTGAGATTGTTTGTCTGTGCAGTATGAGTATAATCCATGGACTGCAGACTGGTCTAAAGAGATGCGAGGTCTTCCACTGATCAGCAGCATGCCTCTGGAGTCATGGCAGATGTTTTACACTCGCCGCAATGGTGATGTAGCTCATTCTTTACTGCAGACCCTTAATAAAGTGGCTGGACCAATGGGCATCAGAATGCAAAGAGCAGTGATGTGAGTCAACATGTTTTTGCACTTCTATAAAGAGCTTTTTGTCCTGTGTGGATTAATTTCTGATTATTACTTTGAGTAGGATAGAGTATGAGGATCGACAGGAGTCTCTTTTGAGGGCGCTGCAGCAGAATGTGGGACGTGAGACTCAGATGGTGGGTCGCAAATGCACACTCACTCAGTTTAACATGATGTCTCATTATATTTGGAACATACTGGGTAATAGAGATGTGTTGATTACTTATAAATAAGTTTGAAATGACCGCAAGCAAAGTCAAAATTTTACAGAGAGTAAGTCTTTAAATCTCCTGATCGTGTAGGTGGTTGTTATCCTGCCCTCCAACCGTAAGGACAAGTACGACTGTGTGAAGAAGTACCTGTGTGTTGACTGCCCGACTCCAAGCCAGTGTGTGTTGTCTCGCACCCTCAGCAGACCTCAGGCCCTCATGACTGTGGCAACTAAGATAGCTCTGCAGATGAACTGCAAAATGGGAGGAGAGCTGTGGAGTATTGATATTCCAGTAAGATCAGCAATACACGTTTGGTTCATTCAGATTTTTGTGGGGTGGTTTTAAAATGGCCTATAGTCTTTTAATAAAGGCTTCCTCATGAGCAATTTCAATATTTTTTTTTTCTGGAGTTTTTACATAGGGATGTTTGTCTTCTGTGTAATTCAATACAGTCTGTCTTGTTCTCTCTATGGATTACTGTGCACTTGCGCACCATTGTGCTTGGGTGGATTTTTTTGGGACGTATCCTGTTTCTCTCCTCCAGCTGAAACAGATTATGATTGTGGGCATTGACTGCTACCATGACACTGCAGCAGGAAAGAGGTCCATAGGTGCACTGGTGGCCAGCCTTAACCAGGGCATGTCCAGGTAATTTTAAAACTTTTATCTGTAAATACTTAGTGTTCAAGTATTTCCAGTGTTATATTGACCTAATACTGTTCCTAGGTGGTTTTCCAAGTGTGTCCTACAGAACCGTGGTCAAGAAATCATTGATGGACTGAAAGTGTCCTTGAGGGGTAGGTAATGTGTGCTGGAAAATGCTTTCCTGTGTTGAGTGCCATCTGTTTACCCTCAGGGATTTTTTTGGGGGGGACAAGAATTTCTGTGCAATAGCTTCATACAACAGGCCATCATTTCCCTGAACGTGTACAGACACACTTAATTGCATATAAATGTCTAGTTCCTGGTTAATCAGCACAGGTAGAACTACCTCACTTTATACTGTTTATACGGGTTAAAATGTCTACATTTTTAATACTGTTTTACACTCGCTACACTCTGGACTCTCAATAAGCACTCGCACGTTAATGTAACCCTGTTTACTGCCAGTACAGGCACCCTAATGACCAGTCATTGTTCTAATTCTACAATTTCTTGTTTTTTATGCTGCTGATTGTCTTGAGCAATGTCCAGTGCAACATATGCACATGTGCTATAATGTGTGTGTATATTGTTAGTAATCGTATAGTGTATAATATATATGTAGTGTAATACTCATTACTTCAGGTATTTATAATGTCTACACTTGCTGTCTTTTTATTGTCTGTCTATTGGCCACTGTCTGTTGTAACCTGGACTGAATATTGTATGTAGCTTTATATTGCACTATGGTCTATAGAAAAATGTATCCTCTCTGTATGTATGTGTAGCTGCTGATGACAAAGTAACCTTGAACTGTAAAGTAGATTTTTTTAAGATATGTTGTGTCTTCTCAGGTGCTCTGAAGGCTTACTGGAAGTACAATAATTGCTTGCCGACGCGAATCATTGTGTATCGAGACGGCGTGGGTGACGGCATGCTGCACAGTGTGGTCAACTACGAAGTCCCTCAGATCATGCAGTCTATCAAGACCATGGGCGAGGACTATGCGTGAGAATCACGTCTTAGCAGCACCTTTTGACTTCAAAAGGTGTTTTTATCATACTGTAATTTTAATTTTTGGCTCGTCTGTAGGCCCAAGCTGTCGGTGGTGGTGGTGAAGAAACGCATCGCTTCCAGATTCTTTGCTCGGCTTGATGGCAAACTGGCCAACCCTCCACCAGGAACAGTCATTGATACTGAGGTCACTCGGCCTGAATGGTATGTTAAGTTGAGGGACGTTTAATCCCTAGGGCAGCTGGTGGTTTAGTGGTTAGGGCGTTACCCTTGCAATCAGAAGGTTGTGGGTTTGAATACCAGCACTTCTAGTGTCATCACTAAAGTTCCCTTGTGCAAGGTACCATCCCCACATACTGCTACCAGGGCACCCCTCATTGGTGGCAGCCCACTGCTTCACTTGGTGAATGGATTAAATGCAGAGAAAGAATTTCACATTGTTCACACTGTGCTGTGATGTGCTCACATAGGACTATAAAGGGTCACTTTACATGCACCTAACATTATACAACATGACCGTATGCGTATTGAGTTTTTTTGTACACCCTTTTATTTTTGGTGTCTGCATCAACAGGTATGACTTCTTCATTGTGAGTCAGGCGGTACGCATGGGCAGCATTGCCCCCACTCATTACAACGTGGTGTTTGACAACAGCGGCCTTAAACCAGACCACATGCAGAGACTCACCTACAAACTCTGCCACATGTACTACAACTGGCAGGTAAAAACATTCAGTAAAAACACCAGTGATGGAATACTGCTAGATACACAAACTGCTTTGAGTCAAAGGCAACTAGACTTCATGACAATGACTTTACGCCTTTATACCTCCTGGTGCCCCAGACTCTGTTCCAAGTGTCATGCACTAGTTTGTTTGGTTCTTACAGGACACATTGATAATCACCACTTGATGCGTTAATTTGAAACATTGAACATCTCAACACCATAATTTAAAGCAGGGGTGCCCGAATCCAGTTCTGGTTCAGTTTGGTTATTTTGCTCCTCAAAAACAGCTCACCTGCTAATTTCTACGTTTTCAACTCTGCTGCTAATTGCCAGGTTTTGTGAGTATGTTTGAGTAGTAAACGGTAAAACTGCTGCATACCAGCCCTACAGGACCAGAGTTGGGCACTCCTGGTTTAAAGTGGTAAATTTTAAATTGTAATTTTAGAATGTCTATGTAATTTCAGAATGTCTATGGACATTTTTTATTAGAATGTTTTCTTCCTCTTCTTTTCTCTCTAAAATTTGATTATGCACCATGCAGGTTAGTTTTGGGAAATTCGGTGTTTAGAGTAAAGTAAAACAAAAATCTGTTGAACTTGTTACTGACCATTTTTAATAAGGGAGATGACATTTCTGATTTTGCTAACATCCAGGCTGTAGTTTTACCTCATACCTTGTCTCCTCAGGGGATTGTCCGAGTGCCTGCACCATGTCAGTACGCCCACAAACTTGCTTTCTTGGTGGGCCAGAGCATCCACAAAGAGCCCAGCATCAACCTGGATGACTTTCTGTACTACCTGTAACTGGATTAACTCCCAAAGTAACCCCCAAAGTTAATTTTGTGTTCTTAGTTAAAAGAAAGTTCATGGAAAAAAAGACATTTGTGTTAAGAAGCAGTTGAGTTGAGATTGTTGATTCTATGATGTTTCTTTTGTTAAGATTGATGGAAGTTTGGAGTTTGAGTGTTCTTTATGGAGCTAAACTGGAGATGGTGATGTGCGTCTTTTTCTTTGGGCCATCCCAAAAGCTTCTTGTGTTTTTGTTACTTCTTTTTTGCATTAAACCTTTTGGATCCTGCAATTATATCTGTCTTGCCTCGACCCTCACATCTTTACAAAACCCCACATTACTACATATGCCTATGTAGGAGACCTACATGCACTATGTTAAATGCACTATAAATTAAAATATGTTCTGCAGCCCTAATCAAGACTTCTCTTGGAGAAGTAATCTGCGATTCAGGCCTTGCTGCATCTCTCTTGGTTGGAGGTTGTGCGGCAGGAGGTGGTGCATCATGCAGGAATAAAGCCTCAGCCATTAACTGAGCCATCTGATGAAAGCTTTATACAACTGAGGTTCCAAACGATTTGCAGATATCAGTTAATCTGTTGAGATGGATAGTGTCTGCCAGTCTATTCCTTGAAAGCTTGCCGCGTTATTTATTAATTAGATACAGAACTAATCACTGATTATTTTAAAGATAACATAATGGACTATGAAATGACTGTCCTGCTTTGGTAGCATCAAAAGGGTTTTTTTGGTAGCATTTGATTGTTTCAGCTTGCAATAGCACAGAACATACTACTAAACATTTG
This sequence comes from Nannopetersius ansorgii, assembly GCA_037974605.1. NCBI lineage: Eukaryota > Metazoa > Chordata > Actinopteri > Characiformes > Alestidae > Nannopetersius > Nannopetersius ansorgii. Next base: position 615,097 of record JBBPDE010000015.1, on the reverse strand, counting down.
CAGGGTCATCTCTTTCATATTTCTGATACTACACAAAAAAAAATACATTCTGGACATGCCAGAATCAGTTGTTATAACGAAAGAGTTTAAAAGGATAAAATACAGAATAATGACCCCCCCCCTCAATGGGCATTATCTAACCCTGGATGTCAACAAATGTACCAAGTTTGAGAATCGATGGCCTGGGATTTTTGCCGCGTAGAGCTTTTTGGCGCCGCTTTTTTATCAGCCATGCATTTCATGATATGGTTACATGATGTCACTTACATTCCAGAATCTGCTAGAGCAATGTCTTCTGGCATAGAATGCAAATTTTTAAGCTCATTGGCCACACAGCTGGATATGTGCTTTGTGACCGGTCATAGCGCCACCAAGTGGTAAAAATGGACAATAATTGGGGAACTGATGTTGAGTGATACTTTGCATGGGTTTACAAAGTTAATTAAGCATTGAACCAAGGGCTTATGAGTAATTGCAGTTTAAATCATTGTATGCAAAAGTCGACAAGCTTAATTTGCATATGGTAGCCAGGCTGTTTGCAAATTTGCACTTGTTTTTGATCATTATTGACACTAGCCATGTTTCCATCCAATGAGTTTTTGCGGAAAAATATTTAGCGCTTAAATTTTTTTACCGATATAGCGAATGGAAATGCTAATTATCGATAAATGTCGACATAATATTTTTCTGTTTAAATTTAGCGCATCAATTCTATATCGATACTTCAGATGTTGCAAAAACTACTTTGGAAACACTTTTTGTCGGAAAAAAGGACTTTAACGCAAATAAATGCATCACATGATGCAATCCGTTTTTGGGTTGGAACCATGGGTCGGTGGCAGCCTGTGATGGGCGCAACATCAGGACTGAAGAATCCACAACATCTCAAACGCCGGCCATGTCATTCTAAAATACTGCAGCCAGAGATTTTCTGTGAAGTGTCTCTCCACCACCTCCTCCCAGAACTTCTTATTCCGTGTTCTCTACCATACCCGTGGGTTTCGACGCACTGGGGTACTTTGTTCGAGCTCTAGGGCAGTAGCCCGGACCGGTACCGGGCCGTGGGTCATGTGGTACCGGTCCGCGGGCAGCACAGAACAAAAACGTGTATGAAAATGCTGTTAATAAGCTGCGAGTACACATTGGATTTACGTTTATTATTATATTTCAAAGATACTCCATTATTATATTTTTAAAATATCCCCATTTTTATGCGTATCATTTATTTGTATAAATACGTATACGTATATTTATCTGCCACTCCTTAAAGGCCGGGCCGTGAACATAGTTTCTGATATTAAACCGGTCCGTGGCCAAATAAAGGTTGGGGACCACTGCTCTAGGGCTATCAGACAAGCTTCATTCTGCTGTCGTATTCGGATATTTTGGACATTTTTAATTATTTGTGAAACTGAAATAACAGTAACCTGGCATGTGTCGAAAAACCAGGGACCAATTCGCAAAATTCGGTTTTACATATTATGCAAATTAGCAAAGCATCTAATTAGGCGGAATTGATGGATGTGGTCTCATTTGATTCGGTTGATGCCAAGGAATAATATGCAAAAAGAATTTTGAAAATCGGTTCAAATTTGCTGAGGCTCAACGCAAAAGTGCTTGTTATAGCGCCAACTATTGGCGCAATGACGTGACTCTTTTTGCCTTCGGAGTACCGCATGTACCTACCAAATTGCAAGGCTGTGCGCCTTACGGTTTTTGCTCTCCAACGCGTTTTGAGGCAGAAAAATACAAATTTTAAAAATACATTCAATAGGGATCCTCCGCACTGCATGATTGAACCACAAAAATCAGCACGATTACAAAATGATTCCAGCACTACGTGCTTGGATCCATAATAATAATAATAATAATAATAATAATAATAATAATAATAATAATAATAGCTGTCTCTGTCGAAGTGGCTCGTCCGGTTATTTCACCACTGAGGTTCATCCAGATCAGTATATTAGTAAGTACAACCAACAGTTTAATAAATTTATAGTAACTAAGTGATTGGTTTTGTGATATAGAATATACAAGTGTATACCATTTTAATGTAATTTTTTCTGCATTATAGTGCATTTTTGATAAATATGGAACAATACTGAATTGAACGAACTCAGTAGTAAGTACGAAAAACAAATCAGAAATGCGCAATAAGCATAGTTTATGTATTGTTTAAAGTAAACCTCAAAAGGGTTGACGTTTATGTCTCTCTTTAAATGCGTTATTTGCTTTTACAGGGGAAAAAAGCGCTTCGTTCCACTTTATATGGTGCTACACTTACAGAGGAGATCCGGGCACCTTTCGTAAGGACTGCAGTCTGAAACTGAAAGGTGGGAATTAAAGTTAAAGAAGCCAAAAGAGTTGCTTAAACTTATTCACATGAGTAAATACATGATTATATGGAACCCCCCCACAAGATATTAATACAAGCTAAAGATTGTGTTTTTTTTGTTTATGTGTGTTTGTATGTGTATGTGTGTTCTTCCACTGTAGGAAAGGAGAGAAGGGAGGGAGCATCTTTTCTGCCTCACACGGTGGAAATCGTGGGGAGCAGAGTTAACACCTAACCCAATTTACCGCAGAGAAACTAGGTTTAAACAGCTTGTTACGGGTTCTGTGTCTCTGCTAGACCCCCCTGTCTCTGCTGGTCGGACTTGTTTAAATGGTGATGTTGGAGATGGACTTCACTTTCACGGAAAGCAGCGGGGACGTCCTGGCAGCCTTTAAGTCCGGTTTCTGAGCTGAACTCTCCAAAAGCACGCTGTGATGAGGGACCGTCTGGCCGATCTGAACGCGGTGAGTCGCTCTGATAACTTGTTATGTGTCAGAAAACACTTCAGTTACACTTTTAAACCGTTTTATTGCTAACAGCTAGCTTGGGGGCTACGTATTTGGGTAGGTCTAATCAGCGCACTTTTTACGCAGAGCAGGTACGCGTACCTGCCAGTTGTGTATGGGTAAAGCGTGTGCAGGGTTGATGCGTAGACCACAGACGCTTAGACGAACGTCCAAATTGTGCTTATAAAAATGGGGAAAGTGTCATTAACACAACTCAACAGGTCCTTCTCCCCAGTATAGTCCCTGAGGACCAACATATGTTGCACAATTTTGATATTATCATCTAGAACTGTTGCTTTGGAGCATGAGAGCAAGCTGAGCAAAAAGGTGGATCATATTATAGTCTCCAGGGACTGGGCAGGGAAACCTTGCCTTGTTCTGTCAGTGAGACTACGTAGTATATGGGGTGTGTGTAGTCGTTACTAGTATACCACGAGACTGACACACAAGCTGGTATGGTTTTGTGATATTTAGAGATAGGGCTGCATTTTGTGTATGGCTCACAAAAAAGATCACATTCACAAACTCTAAATCAAGGGGGGGAAATGACATAGAATGAAAATGTAGATTTTGAGCCATTTAAGAACACACGGTCAGTGTCTTTAATGGTTAAAGTTTAAGAAAGACTTTTGTTGGGATTATATGAAGACCTCAATTCATCACCCAGTATCTCACCTTGAGCTGTGGATTGGTCACGTTTTCAGAAAAAGTGTTTGATTACATTTGTAGTATCAGTACTGCAGAAACTGATGAGATAACAGATTTCAGATGATATACTGTGCAGCCCTAGTTAGAAATATATCTGACTAATATTCAGTGTTATATCTATGATAAAGTGCCCATGGAATAGCAGTGTCCGTGTTGGCAAGCATGTTATATAAAAAAATTAGTGTTTTAAATTACTTTTTTTTTTTGAAAATAATTAAAACAGTAATAGAAAGTCATTTATTTATAATTTCCATATTTATGTAATAGCTTTGTTCATATTTGATCTTTATGGACATGTTGCTTGCTGTATATTGTAAACATGAATGATCAAAGTGATGTGTCAAAATAAATAGTGGTTATAGAAACACTCCCTGAAACTGTAATATGGACACAGTTATTATTTAAATATTTAGGTGCATCTTGATGGTGTTCACCCTGGAGGCACATTGAAATGTGCCTTATGTGTTTAGTCACTTCTGATTTCAATGATGTAAGGACTAATGACTGATGCATCACTTGCTTTGTGTGTTCAGGGAAGGACCCATGACGAGGAAGATGGCAGCATCACTGTTTCAGTGGATAGAGGAGGATTCATGGAGGACTTTTTCACCAAGGTGGTGGCCAAAATGTTCAGATACACAACATTTGTCCTTTAATTTGTACTTTAATGTTCCATGTCTGTATGCTATGTGTAACTATGTAAAGCAGGGCTAAAATGTGCACTTAGGCAACACTTTTGCATAAAGTTTTCACTGACCGTAGATAAGATTTCACCACACTTGAGCTGATTGACTATATTACCAAGCTGAAGAAACTGAAGAAAATGTGACGTTTGTGGCTGTAAATACAAACCTGTGTGTTTATTCTGTGTCGCAGGTGGAGGAAGTCAGGAGTGTCATTGATCAGATCTTCTCCCAGGTGTATGAAGTGAAGAAGAAACATAGCATGATCCTCTCAGCACCGAACCCTGATGAAAGTGAGTAATACATCACTTGCCAAACACACAATACACACCAAACACATGGAGTACGGAGCCCAAGCGATATATCGGTTGGCCAGTAACATTTACCAATATTTGTTATCAGCATCGGCACAAATAGCTCTGACAATCTGCTGATCATTTCAGGCTTTTTTGAGCCAGCGTTTGAACTTGCGATATTTTGACAATATTTGCAACCCTGTTGTGATGTGAATCCCCACAAAACAAATAGAAATGAATTTGTTTAATACGTTTAACACGTCCTAGTAGATCAGATCTGTCAAATGTCATATTGTAATTTTGGGACGGCACATTGGTACAGCAATGGACAGGCGCATGTGAGTCCTTTCTGTGTGGAGTTTGCATGTTTACCCCATGTCCTGGTGGGGTCAACCAGCTGGTCTGGTTTCCTCCACCAGTCCAAAGACTAAATTGGCCCTAATTATGTGAGCCTGCGCGCATGAGCCTGCGCGTGTGAGCCTCCCACCCTGGTAAAGGATAAGCTATTCCGAAATGTAATTATTACCCGTTTAAATCAGGGGCAAAACATACTTTTTAGTCTGACCCTCATAAGAAAACTAAATCGTAGATTGAAGTGTGCCTCATCTTCAAACTGCTGCTAAAGCACTACCTCGAAACCGACCACAAAATGTACTCAGTCATGGAATATATATTGAGGATAACACACTGAGAAACCGTCCCGTCCCCCCCGTCCCCCCCCAAAAAAAAGAAAACAATGGATTATAATCTTTGCTAACTGCAAAAGTGATGCTGTTTATGTATAATGATCAATGCATACAGCACTGTGTGTGTCTTTGTGTCTGTGTGTATTATGTAGTGCCTGTTTTGATTATGTGGAGCATTTACCTTTCCATGCAAGTCAAAGTAAAAGCTCTGTGCTTCCTGGAGACCTAAGTGTCACTTCCTGCTGGTTCTAGGCTATTGTTTGAACACAGATTGTGTTTAGTCGGGTGTTGAACACAACAGCTGTTGAATAACCTGCAGTGATTAAATACATTGAGAACATTTAGTTCATGTTTGAATGAGGCTTCTTGTTGTTTGACTTAATGGATGGTCCTGAATTTGCATCATAGCACCATTTACAGCAAGTGCACGGTAGCTCAAGTCATTGTTTTTTACACACACACACACACACACACACACACACACACACACACACACACACACACACACACACACACACAC
>JBBPDE010000015.1:575335-603888 GCA_037974605.1 Nannopetersius ansorgii | reverse complement strand
TTAGCACCCCGAGTGGGGCAGGAGACGTGCTGGTGGTATTTCGGGTACACAGTCCTGAAATTTGCCCTGTTAAAGTCTCCTGAGACAATGAACAGTCCGTCTTGCTGCGCGTTCTTGTGGCTGGTGATCAGCTGGTAAAGTTCACTCAGAGCGCGATGTGTGTTTCCTTGTGGTTGAATATAGACCGCCGGCAGAAACACCGCGCTGAACTCTCTGGGCAAATAATACGGCCGGCACTTGATCATCAGGTATTTGAGGTCCGGGGTGCAGTTTCGTGCAATGATTTCCACGTTCGTGCACCACGAGGTGTTGGTGAGGAAGCACACGCCACCTCCGCGTTTCTTCCCTGAAGACTCTGTCCGATCAGCCCAGTGGATTGTGAACCCCTCCGGTAGGACTGCATGGTCCGTAATGCTCTCGGTTAGCCACACAGCAGTTCCTCAGCACTCTTTGGAGTTGAAGTCTTCCTCCGAGATCATCCAATTTGTTGTCCTTTGCCAGGAAAATACTGGGCATCGTTGGTCGTAGTCCGCGGCGTTTCACTCTGACTTGCACCCCGGCCCTTCGGCCAGTGATGTGGTCCAGAAGTATGGAGTAATTCCTGTTAATCTTTTGCTGATATTTATGGATTTTTCTGACTCCTTATTTAGAGTCATTAGTTTTGCCATTGATTCATATCTCATTTTTAAGAGAACATAACAGCCTCTCTATAACTGAGTCAAAAGATATGTTTAAGAGACAGTGATTAATAAAATTGGGTATTTAATTAGATTCTTGACACAGTTTGCATTGATCTTAGGCCAAACTCACCCCAAATTTCTAGGAAAGTATGTGGGTTTTACTTTAATTACTGATTGCCTGGAGCTACAGGTGTGCTGCTTGTACAACTGTGCTGCCAGATGTACCAGGATGTTATAATGAGTAAGTCCCTCTTTATGTTGCTGTGGGACACAGGCTCAAATAAAGAACTCTGGGAAAGCCTTTCCTGAGAGGCAGAAACACAATGCCTGAGACACACAAACACACACACACACACACATTCTCCCAGCTTTCAATTTACATACTATGGCCTCAGGCCTGGCCTATAAAACACATTAGTGCAGTATTTTGTGTGCTGGTGCAGGATTCTGTACGTGACTGTTTGTTTCATGGTGACCTAAATTGGTCTCACTGGACTAAATCACTCGGATCCTCTGTTGTATTGTAAGATGACCTTTTCCTAATAGCCATTGTGCTATGACAAAGCCTATGAAGCAGTCATGGAAACAGCTGACCAGTGAGAGCGAGCAGTTGTCCAAGCAAATATTTGTTTAATGCTAGAAAAGAGTTTTCTGTTTTTTGTCTTCCTCATCCGATGGGTCAGGACACAGTGAGTCACAAGGGCATTCTGAGCCTTCGAAGAGAGTTAATCCATGTTTAATAATCATCCATAGGTAATAGCAATAATAATAATTCCAATGATAATAAAAAAAAATTTTTTTCACCAGGGGTTTGTAAGAAATGTGTATAATGATGAACATTTTTAAATTCTCATGCTGGTTTCTCTCAAAAAAATCTGCAAGAAATACAAGCTGATAGAAATGATTTTTAATGGTTTTTCTGCTTCCAGTAATTGAAAGGCTTTTTGACCCGGTTTAAAACCTCAGTCGGTATAACCATTAGATTACAGAAGTGTTAATAAAATCCATAGTGACTGCCCTAAATTTGAGTTTAGAGTCTGGATACCTTGCAGATAAATCTTTGGTTACTTAAGACAGTGGTCCCCAACCTTTTTTGTAGCATGGACCAATTTCATGTAAAACAATATTTTCACGTTTTTTCATGTACCGTATTACGTGACCGAGACAAGATTTTTTTTTCTCAAAATAAAAGATTTTTCAGATTTTGATAATCAATAAAAGATTTTTGTTCTGGTTTTCTGTCCGGCCCAGTACCAAATGACTCACAGACCGATGCTGATCTGTGGCCTGGTGGTTGCGGACCTCTGACTTAACACAGTGAATCTGCTGCTTTTAATGTAGGATTAAAGGCTTAATGGATACAGTGTATCATGTTTGGTAACAGGTCTGTAGATGTGAGGGCTATTGGATTAAATGCCACTTGAAATATTCCTCCCTCTGCAGAAAATACAGGATGCGTTCAGTGTTCCTGCAATGCTGTTGCCTGAAATAATGACTAGTAAATTACTTGTGCAGACATGTTTGTTTCTTTGTTCATGTAAGTGAAGCTGACCATTCTGTCATACGTGAACACACCCCCGCACAGTGTGAACAGCACAAAATTCTTCCTCTGCATTTAACCCATTCACTAAGTGAAGCAGGGGGCAGCCAGTAACACGGCGCCTGGGGAGCAGTGTGTGGGGATGATATCTTGCTCAAGGGAACCTCAGAGGTGCTTAGCAGGCTTGGGAATTGAACCCACAACTTCCTGATCACAGGGAGAACACCCTAACCACTAGGCCATCCGGTTTGCTGCAGTTAAAATATTTTGCTAACTGTTTGCAGAATGGATGATCTAGCCATTTTTTGTTTCTTGCAGGAACAAAAGAAGAACTTGAGCAGCTGACTTCTGAAATTAAGAAGAATGCCAACGTAGTGCGGACCAAACTCAAAAGTGAGTCTCATTATCAGAGTGAGGGAGAAAGCTTTGACATGGCACTGGGTCAAAACATCTATTTATAGATTTAAAGGCTTAATTAAGAACACTGGATCCAATTATTTGTGTATTCAAGTGTAAACAAGACACAGCTACATACATTAAGCAGCTAGAGTTACAGTCCTCCCAGAGCAACTTGGTGTTAAGTTCCATGATAATGGAACACTTGCAGTACCAATAATATTGTTATATAAATTGTGAAAGGGAATTAAAGCCAACAGTTATGATTAACACCCCATTTTCACTTCAAAGTCACTATTGGTGGGTTTTAAACAGACAGCATAGTGGAAAGGAAGCCCATTATTACAACAGTAGTAGTGGACAAGATTCCCAAAACCACATTCACTTATCTTTGCAAATTATGGAAACTTTTCTAATAGCTGTCATGTAATTCGAAAATGTCAATATTTTAACTAGTTTACTAACTTTAAACTTTTTTTCTGATGCAGTAAGCAATGACTGGTAAAATTTTAGAACATGCCAGTCACTTTCCAGTCCATGTATATATGGGAATTACACTGCAAAAATGAACTGTTTTAATGTCCCACAAAACAAAAGTATGTATCCATCTATGCAGTTTACACTCAGCTGCTCATTCACAGTTATAAGGAGTGCCTCAGCCTGGACTGATTTACAAATGAGGGCAGCCAATCAGCACAGAGATCACTTTTAATGGACAGTAACAAAAACAACCTGTTTGATTAAAAGGGATAAAATGAAGTTACCAAATAGTTGTATAACAATTAGGAGAGTCATGTGATTAAAAATTAATCTAATAAATTACAAGCTCTCTGATTAATTCATCTAAATGTATCACACACATTTTTGCTGTAAAAATATTTAAAGGGGGCATATTATGCACAACTCACTTTAGTTATAATAAGTCTATGGGCTATACGAAACATGTTCGTGAAGTTCTTTGAACAAAATCACTCTCACATAAAGAGATATCACCAGATTTATTCTTTATAGTTTCAGGCCCTTTTAAAATGAGCCGTTTGGACGGAGGGCCCAGTGTGATGTCCCAATTTGCATAGAACCGCCCCCTATTTGTTAAGATCCGCCATTTTGTCTGCTAGTTTTACGAGCATACATAAGCCGAGCGCTATGGCTACAGACAGAGTCAAGTTACACAGAGTCAAGTGTTGTGTTGCTGCTGCCAAAACCAGCACAAATCCCTACACTTTCTCCCTGGCAGAGAAAACCAAAGAACTGCGTGGCTTTCATTTCATTTTCGATGGCAATGTCCCAGCGACAATCGGTTTCGTTCCATCTTAAAAAGTTTCACCTTAAGTATATAAGGGCAGGACTCCATGCCTGGCCAAATTTACCACCGGCCCGGTATGCCCGATGGCCAGTCCAGCACTGTGTCACTTGGCTGAACACCGAAACCGAAATAATAAAAAAATATTATTACAGTTTTAAAAGAATCTGTTACAAAACTATGAAAATATTTATTTAGCATTCAAACAATGCACAAAATAAAATACAATTTGAAATAAAATGTTTTACTTGGCCCACTCTTGAACAGCCTAAAATAGCTGAAATATTATACAATTAAATAGGTTCTCGCATAAAACAAGTATCCAAGTGCATTTTAATATTCTGAAAGAAGTGCATTCAGTACAAGTGCTTTAAAACTGTTAACAACATTCTCTGTAGGCCTATAACAAATGTGTATAGCAACAAAAACTGACACCTGCCCGTATATTAACCGTAATCACTGGAAACACAGACAGAGTGGGTGTGCTCAATGGGTCTCACCACGTTTGTGCTTCATACTGTGCCTTTGTGTATGAATTTCGGCATTCCATGCTTTACAAACGACTTTCCATTTGTCTTTCTTATGGGGGTTTTTACCTCAACTTAGAGTGCTCTGCTCGGGCTGCTGCTCAGAATGTTTGACATATTGGTGACGGGGTGTACATGCCGGGGTCTATGTCTCGGCGTGGTTCTAGGCGGGTTATGCGCACAGTATGAAGTCACAAATTAGATACACATTTGCGGTGTGAAGACTGAAAACTGGTGCACATTTTGTGTACACTTGCATCTATTCGGGCTTGCGTACTACTTATGTCAATCCCTGGTTATAGCATGTATTCTTTTATTATTATTATTATTATTATTATTATTATTATTATTAATACACATTATTTTAGCTATTTGATCTATATTTTTTTGCTCTCTTCAGCCATGCAGCTGAATCTTCCTCCAGAGGACCAGGCGAGTCGGGCATCAGTAGATGCGCGCATCCAGAGAACACAGGTGATATCTCTGCTTTATCTCTTCTTGTGTATTTCTCATGTTCAGCTCAACTAACAGAGTTCCAGTAATTTACTTTAAGACTGTCAGGTTAATGTAGGTTTGTCTCCTTCAGTCTTTGTTTTATTGGAAACCTGTTGGGATGTTGTTGCTCTCTTTTTCTCTCGTTCTCTATTTTCTGTCATCTTCTGTCTCTAGTACACAGTTTTGTCTCGGAAGTTTGTGGAGGTGATGACCCAATACAACGAGACCCAGGTTTCCTTCAGAGAACGGAGCAAAAGCAGGATCCAGAGACAGCTGGAGATCAGTGAGATACATTTGGTCTAACACATCATTAGAGGTGGACAGTATGGCAATGATGTAATGTGATGCTTTCTTTCATATGTAGTACTGTGCAAAAGACATAAAAAAAGGAGGATAAAAAAAAATCAAACAGTGACAAATGAATGGCATAATGGCCTAACATTCCATCAGCTTTAATTTTCTGTAAAATTTTTATTTCATACTATGATACAACTGGTTGTTGTTTACAGGCTCTGCAGTTGATCTAAAAGTTAATGATATCTGGAAAGTGCTCAGGAAAGTGTTTAACAATATAATTTATCCTAATTACTATATTGTCCACCCATAAGCTATTTTTTTCTTGCTGAAAATGTCATAAATTTGCTTACATGCACATACTTGTCCCTCGCTTCACCTCTGTGTTTCTGGGGTGAAGTGAGGGACAAGCACATACTTGTGCTGCCAGAGTATTCAGTAAAAGAAAGTGCAGAACTCACAACACACTGTGCAATGAGAGGAAGTACACTATATTGCCAGAAGTATTCACTCACACGTCGAAATAATTCAATTCAGGTATTCCAATCACTTCCATGGCCACAGGTGTATAACTTCAAGATCCAAGGCATGCAGACCGCTTCTACAAACATTTGTGAAAGGATGAATTCCAGTGAATTCCAGTGTGGTACCGTGATAGGATGCCAACTGTACAACTTCTGTACAAGTTCTGTCATGAAATGTCCTCGCTACTAAATATTCCACAGTCAAATGCCAATGGTATTATAACAAAGTGGAAGCGACTGGGAACGACAGCAACTCAGCCACGAAGTGGTAGGCTACATAAACTGACGGAGTGTGGTCAGCAGATGCTGAGGCGCATAGTGTGCAAAACAGCAACTTTCTGCAGAGTCAATCGCTATACACTTCATGTGACCTTCAGATTAGCTCAAGACCAGCGTAGAGAGCTTCATGGAATGAGTTTCCATGGGCGAGCAGCTGCATCCAAGCCATACATCACTAAGTGCAATGCAAAGCGTCAGATGTATTGGTGTAAATTGTGGAGCCGCATTCTCTGGAGTGATGAATAACACTTCTCTAGCTGTCAATCTGATGTATGAATCTGTGTTTGGCTGTTGTCAGGAGAACGGTTCTTGTCTGACTGCAATGTGCCAAGTGTTAGGTTTGGTGGAGGGGGATTATGGTGTGGGGTTGTTTTTCAGGAGCTGGGCTTGGCCCCTTAGTTCCAGTGAAAGGACAATTTCATGCTCTCAACTTTGTGGAAACAGTTTGGGGAGTTTGGGGATGGTCCCTTCCTGTTCCGACAAGACTGTGCACCAGTGCACAAAACAAGGTCCGTAAAGCCATGGATGAGCGAGTTTGGTGTGGAGAAAATTGACTGGCCTGCACAGAGTCCTTACCTCAACCCAATAGAACACCTTTGGAATGAATTAGAGCGAACCAGGTGCGAGCCAGGCCTTCTCAGTCAACATCAGTGTCTGACCTCACAAATGTGTTTCTGGAAGAATGGTCAAAAATTCCCATAAATTCCCTAAACCTTGTAAACGGCTTGCCCAGAAGCTGTTATGGGCCGAAGTCATATTAAACCCTATGGATTAAGAATGGAATGCCAATTAAGTTCATATGTCATTTAAGCTCACTTAAGCTCTGAGTGACTCCTATCCAAGCAGCCAACTTGGCAACCTAATATCAGCATTATATGACCGTAAAAAAATGTCAAGAGTGACTCCAATCTAGTGTTGAGTGGTGTTCTGGTTCAAGAAGTGTAAGTTTGAAGACAAACCTCGCATCTCCAAAATTGTAACTTTTACTGTATATTTGAAGGGTTTTTTTGTTCCATACATTATGAAATTTTATTGAGTAGATTAATTGAAAGAAATGGGGGCAAATGTTTTTGCGACAGGGTGCAAAGTGCTTAAAGATACAAGTTGCCTAGATAAAGGTGTTCCTCAGCATTCAGCACCACCAGTATACTGATCATCGCCTGATCTTCTGGAATCCTCTGCTCCTGTTTCATCACTGGGACTGAAAATGAAAGTCTTTGTAGTCTTGAGGAACAGTTCTCCTGGATTCCTGAGGGACTTTCAAAGAAGTATGGCTCTTTTGCTAAGTTCTGTGAGTGAGAGTGTGCGTGGGTGTCCCGGAAGAGTAGTTTAATGAGGTTCTCATTCGCTGCTGACACATGAGACTGACTGCATCGTCACCAGAGACTTTGTTGTAGTCGTTGCCTGGGTAACACACAAGAAGAGAGGCAGCTACACCTCAGCACATTGACCCAAGGGCAGCTTGCCATGTGACCACATCTATATTTATACTTAGGGTCATGTGATAGAGCGTTGTCTAATAGAATTGTCAGTAGTATGTCATGTGACTTATGTTGGATCATCATAATAGGTCCATTCCTGTGAACCTGGTGTGAATTGTTCAGGTGTAGAACCACCTCCCCTGTGGCTAAACATCTCACTTATAAACTATATCCAAGCATTAATCAGAGTCCGAAAATTTGGTGCCAGAGGCAACTGCTTATGTTTTGACTGCACAGTCACACAGCAACATGAAAATTTTAAAATATAAAATAAAAGTCAAATAAAAACTCAATGGTATATACACACAATTCTAGGGTATAAATGTAGATAATTGTAGATAAATAATAATTTACTAGTAGGTTCTGTGTGACTATGCAGTCATAACAAGCAATTTCCTTCAGCATCAAAGTTTTCTGATTCTGATTAAAGCTGGGATCATTTGTAGAAACTCGTGACAATAAATAATGCGTATATAATGGGGCTAAAAGGGTAGAATGAGTTAAAGTCCCAGCACCACCGCTGGGCCTGTTATAGTAATAGACAACCGCCACTCATACAATCTGAGAAAGTGTCCTGGTCAGTTGTTGACTCTTTCAACAAAGGCGTAATGGAGTGGGAGCAGCCAAAGCTGGGCTTTAGTTTGTAAGTGCACCAATATAACAGATGTTTTTATTAAAATGGCCAATGACTATAGCCACCAGGGAGGTGGACCTAATAAACTACACGTCTGCAGTACTGTGCAAAAGCCTTAGGCTTCTGTGCAAACTGTCCAAAGCCATTTATCTGAGCAGTGAAGGCATGGGTGAACATAGTACATCAACCATCAAATTAATCAGTATTAGTTTTTCTTTCCGTTGTTGCTGTAAACATACGAATAATCCACTGCGGACGACTGGGCTGTTCTGCAGTAATGTATGGAATTACTTGATTTATACTTGGTTACTTTGTTCAAAAAACTTAATATTGTTTTTCTCAGCTATGATTAGTCATCTATTCGTATGATAGTAAGGTGTCTAACATTTTCTTACTGTTGCGCAATAGGAAACATTTTTCATTAGCATAGTTTTGCAGATTCTAAAAGGCTGTTATTGATTGGTTATGCAGTAGATCAGAGCAGTACTTTGTCGGTCGGTTACTTGATTGCTCTTTCCCCAGCTGAATTAGGCTCTGCAGTATGGGTCTCTATATATTAATCTCACAATGCATGTAAGCTCTGGAGACCCACAGTAACAGGCTTTGACCTGAACATTTTGGAGAAGGTGTTCTGTACTTTCTTCCCACATGAAACTGAGGTTTGTGTGTTTGTGTATGTGTTGAGTAGATATCTTTGTTTGTAATTTTGCAGCTGGAAGAGTGACCACGAATGAGGAACTGGAGGACATGCTGGAGAGTGGGAATCCATCCATTTTCACCTCTGATGTGAGTTAGGTTTTGGCAAATTGTTATAATTTAGGAATGTTTCAGTTTCTTGTTATGTAATGCAAAAAAATAGAATGCTTTCTTGATTCTATACTACAATAATAAAATATCCCTTCAGTTTCAGAATAATAGAATAGCTCTTGTGAATGTTGTGATTTACCCTCCTCTGCAATAAGAATGCATTAAACAGATTAAACAAACAAGCAAATTAAACATATTGCACAAATCACTAAACATGACAAATGGAATAAAAGGCAGCCACTTTGTTTAAGAGCTGTGTTGGGTTGAACTTTAAAAAAGAGACCCTGTTGCACACTGCTTTTTCAAAACGTGGTTATTACAAGAGAACATTAGAAATACTTAAAACACATGTAACTGACTGGTTTTCAAAACTTTATAATCTGTATTAACGTGTTATTTAGCCACAAAGGCACAAAGGCCCCCACAAAGGGACTGTTGTGTTGAGTGCACTGACCTTCATTTTGAGACAGAAGTGTTTCCAGGAGGAAACAATAATTGCTGTAAAGGCTGCAGCGAATCTGTGTTGCTGTGATAAAGGCAAAGAGTGATTGTTTTAATAAAACTCTAGTCTTGTCCTCGTATTTTAATGTTTTAAACTTCCCCCCCCAAATTTTCAACAGTTATCTCAGTTTTTTTTATTATTAGTAGGCTGTGCCCTGTCTAAACATGTGGGTAGAGAGAGTTATTTCAACGTTTCTTTTGTGTACAAGTCTTTGCACACTGCTAATCCTAAGCGCTAATGCTAATGTTTCTTTAAGCAATAAAGTTTTCTGATTCTGATTATTTTCTTTAAGGTTAGTGCATTAAATTGAGTTTGAAATTAAAGTGTTCTGGAAGCATATTTGGGATTTACACTATAAAAATAGGCATTTTTAGTTTTTTGTTTTTTTTACCAAAACACAACGTGTTTTTTCACTATGTGCGGGTGCTCTCGGAATGTAAGCCCCCCCCCCCCCAACCACCAACGACAACCACCACCCCCCTTTTTTATCTAGAGATGGGCCCAAACGTTTGAATCTGTTATTTAAAATGACTAGTGGTGTAGTTTTATTAAGAAAACATTTATTTACACAGTGCTTAGCAATGTACTGCAATGTAAAGTGCTATATGCACCGATGTCATACATTAAACTCTATACATGAAATACATGAAAAAGAGCAAAAACAGAATGAAACATGGTTCTGAAATCAGTTAAAACAAAACAGCAACAAAATACTTGATCTATGATCTAAGGCAGAAAGTAGTTTGGACATTAATGTAGATATCAACTCACTGCTGGAGTGCTTCTGTCTTCAGATCATCTCCAACTCACAGATCACCAGGCAGGCACTGAACGAGATCGAGTCCCGGCACAAAGACATCATCCAACTTGAATCCAGCATCAAGGAGCTCCACGAGATGTTTATGGACATCGCCATGCTGGTGGAGACGCAAGTACAGTGATGCGCGTCTCTTCACATAATCCAAAAAACAGATCTCCATAGTTCATCATGAAGGGTTACATATTGGTGAATCTCTGCAATAGATTCGTTTCCATTAACCTGCATAAAACACATCTAGAAACTGCAAACTAAAACACAAACAATTCATACACTGCTAAATTGTTTTTATACTCATGGGTGGCTTTACCAGACAATTTGACAAAGCAATATTTCACAAACTTTGTCACTGCATGGGGCTCACATGAAATTCAAAAACATGTGATTGGTGTGGTTGGATTAGGAAACACAGATGTTTTTACTTTTGCTTCGAGATGGAGAAATCTCTATTTTGGATCCAGAGGGCCACAGTAAAATCCTTGTTGACAATGACCTCCCAGAAGTCCCTGAAGTTTGTTGCCCTTGTCAAGTGTCACATGCCCTCATTGCCTTTGATTACACACTACCACAGTGTTCATAAACAACTCCAGTTTCCATTTCTTCCCAGCTAACAACGAGCAGGGGGGAAAATCTATATTTTATTTCACAGCATCAGATTACACTCGAGGTATTTCTAAGTTAAACGTCCTTCCCAGATGCTTTCGATTTCATGTTCACCCTCAAAGGCTGTCGGCATTTGAGAGGGCAATGTATGGGTAGTGATTATATGGTGTGTGATCGTGTTAACAATAGCAAATACTGATCAGTAATAACAGCTACAGCTACTTCATCGGTCCATCATTTCCCCCACTGTAGAATGACTGGATGGAACATAATGGAATACAATGTATAGACATCAGTTCTGATAACATTAGCTAACTTATCATCATCTTAACATTTTCTTGTCCTGATATCTTTGAAGGAATATTTCCATGATACGTTTATATCCTTTAATCAACTTAGAGCAGTGTTATTGAGTACTCTTCATCCATCCTGGATACGTCCTTGAATTTCAGTTATATCTTTTGGGGTTTTAAATATTTTTAGGCTGGAAGGAAAAGGTGTAACTTATTTGTAATTCTTGTGAAAAGGGACTATGGAAACACAATTGACAATTTGCGACTTTTCACATAAGTCCTTTCTGTTTGTGCCAAACGGCATTGGAAGCCTGCATGCGAGGTTCAGGGTTGGTCTACACTATTTTGACCTCAGTGACTTGACCATATAAACTCATTATTTCACCAAAACACCAGCAGAAATGGTCACATCACATTCACTGATCTATTAGAGGGCTGGTTTGCATATTACAACCTTTTGTGATGTCAGCATGGCAAAAGACAACAATTCTGTTGTCCAAGTTGTCCAATTCTGTAACCAAAACATACTGCTACACTCCAAAGCGACTGACAATGTCGCTTTTATCCAAAGTGATTGACAATGTGAGGACACAATCAAGCTTCAGGACATTGTGTCAACCAGAGGCAAATTATTAAGTGCTCAATGTATGAGCACATATGTGTTCACCTTTCTTAATGTCTTTACCGAGTATACACATGTGTTTTGGGCACAGAATTAAAGACCTTATTGGTGTTTGCAATGTGGTGTCCAATCCTGGAACCAAAACATCTGTGTTCACCTGTCCTAATGTCTTTACAGGGTGAGATGATTGACAACATAGAGAAAAATGTGAGTAACGCAGTGGAGTATGTAAGCAAAGCCAACGAAGAGTGCAAGAAAGCAGTCACGTACCAGAAAAGGGCCCGCAGGGTACGAAAACCAACAAGCAGACACACACACACTTTTACCTCATAATAGCTTGCAGTTCATAATCATGCAGGTTTAAACAGGCCTAACATACCAGAATGCTTGCTTTCATTTTTGCAGAGCAGTAACCCATTAAAGTTGCATGCTGCTTTTGACTTTTTTGGTGTTTTGTTTAAAACAAGCACAGCAGTTCCCAACCCTGATCTTGCTAAATGTCTACATGACCTGGGGTGGCCCTGCCCTTCACATTTCAGTGTTTATTTGTATACTCTAAAACACCAACTTTGATTTTAAAGGGATTGAAACCGACTGTAGCTTCAAAAAGCAGTGCACTACTGACCTCTGCACATTCATCACACTTTTATTCTGCTTTCATAGATTTTTTATTCATTACTTTTATTCTTTACTTCCTACTGTCCGTCCGCTGCATTTTGTTTGAACATATCAAAACCTCAGAATAACTAAAAAAGTTATACTTAATCTGTTTTGTGAAAATATCATAAGGTTTTGTGGTGTTGTTTTTCTACTTCAGAACCAGGGCCTGGAACTGCTGCTTAAGCATGTTACATCAGTTGCCAACATCAGGGTCTCTCAGTTCCCAGCGCATAGTTTAATTCTGTCCCAGCTCCAAAACCACCTGAGGCATGTAATCACCATGCAGGTATCAAAGGTCCTGGAAAGAGGCTGTAACATTAGCACCTATTCATTTACAGTGGTGCTGAAAGTCAAAAGTTTGGTAGAACAAAGTGTACAGTTCTGAACACGACGGCTTTCTTCTGGCAACATTTTAAAATGATTGTGTCTGATAATCACGCTGAAAATTATTTTATATTTTAGAATTGGGGCACTGCTCCTATGAAGTATTGCTCCTACAAACTCCACCCATTGCTGGTTGCATATGCTGGTTACCTGGCTCAGGTGTGCTAAGAAATGAGCCACCAGAAATGGTGTGCTAACTGGAGGTCCATGAGGATGGGACTGAACCCCCTGACTCAAAAGCTAACATTTTCTTTTTGTGTCCCGGACAGAAATATATCATTTTGGCTCTTATTGCGTTGGTGATAATTGCTGTGCTTGCACTAATCGTGGGCTTGTCTGTGGGCCTGACTGCGAAATCCACTAAAACCCCCACTTCCTCTGCTACCACTGCTGCCAATCCCGCATAAGCATGCAGCCTCCAGTAAAACCAACCTGACCAGTTACAGAGCAGGTACTGGCACGCAGGCATGTAAGACCACATAATCATGACTGGTGTCTGATAGATGAGTGTTGTTTTATTTTTAACCTGTGGTGGTTTTCTCTCCCTTTCTTTCTCTTCCTCTCTTTTGTTCTATCTCCCTTTCTCACTCTCTCTCTCTCTCACTTTCTCTCTCTCTCCCCAGAAAAAAGTGCTTTTTGCCATTTGTGCAGTGGTGTGTGCTGTTGTTCTTCTCATCATCATTGTTGGAGTCTTTTCTAACTAGTCCAGGACCAATAACCCACAGGACAGACTCAATGCAGTAGAACAGACTCACATTTTTCTAAGTGCAGGGGTATTACTGTCTGCCGTAATTGACTGTATGGCAGATAAAGATTAGGAGAGTTCCCATATGCTTTTGCCATTTTCCCTCATTTTAAGGAAAGTGTACTACTGGCAGGAAGTCTCAATTCTGTTTATCGAGTTTTATTGTTATGAACTGCAGTTTCGTCTTTGCTCTTTAGACTGAAAACTGTCCTGATTGCTTCTGAAGCTTTCAGTCCTGTGATTCACCACTGTTTGTATATATTTCATCCCTCCATTTTGTTATGCTCCATCATTGTTTTGGTTTATGTGACCAGTAATTGTCTATGAGCTTCGATTCAAAGCTGTTACACCAATATTTGCATGTTTGACTGGTGTTATGTCACACTTATGCTGAAAATACTATGATGTGTAATTTTGGTGTCTGTCCGATGAGTCTGACTGAATCTGTAGAGGTCCGCACAATCCCTACGATTGCTCTTAATACAGTCATACACGGCCAGGCGTGACCCCAGAGAGCGGTGAAATGTGTAATGACTTGTGTGTATGTGTATATATATACACTTCTTTAAAGGGAGAATAGTAATGTGATGCTTACATCATGTTATTTGGTTGATATGTTGGTTGTTCGTTTATGGTTCAGGGTGAATTGTGTTTTAAATGTCACAAAATTAGAGAGAAAATGCTCACAGTTCAAATTTCATCCAGCTCCAAACATCTGTTGGTCCAGAGCGCCCTCTTGGGGTGGTTTTGGTGTGAAATTCTGAAACTGAGAATTGTTTGTAATGGCAGTGAATGGAAACTAACTAATGTCTTTTTGTAAATGCTCCTTCACAGAGTTATGACATAAAATGGCTATAAAACACTGCCTGATGTCTGGGACCATTGTACCAAAGTTTTGAGATAAGTGACCTAAAATGTTTCTTTGTTTTTGCTCCATTCATTGCAAACAGGTGTCGGCCATTTAATGATAATTTTGAATAGCAAATACAATATTGCTCTATTTGAATGGTACGTCTGGTTCCATTCACCACCACCACTAAAGAATTCTGAGTAAAGGTCTCTATTATGAGCCATTTCACACCAAACCCTGAAAGCTTGTTTGCATCTCAACATTATGCAATATCCAGAATTCACACACTGTTCAGGTGCTGTTGCAGTGCTGTTGATGAATCAACCAGCAGGTGCTAAACTGGGTGGGGAAAAAGACTTTTACACATCAGTTTCCTGGAGGTGTTTTCCTCCTGGCTGTTTCGGGGATTGTTTGCTCTACACTATGATGTCAGAGCTCTGAATACTGCTATAATAATGCTTTAATGTTTAAAGAAATAATATAATAAAAGAAATAAGTGATGTGCAGCATGTGGGGTCTTTTTTTTATCATGTTTGTGTCTAAACTATTAATCAGAAACGTGTGGATGTTTCATGTTGATTACATCACCATCACCATGAGCCACACAATGTGTAACAAAGTGGAGGGAGGTGCATGTAGACACACAGGGGACTTTCAGCAGCAGAGGAGCTCTCTTCCTCTCCCTCTCACACAAACATGGACCATGTAAGACAGTGACCCCCCGATTTTACGTGGATCGGGATAGTTCTGTGCGGAAATCTCCACAATAATGCAGAACCTGCAAATATTCTCATCGTTTTGTTTGGCTTCTTTTGTGGCAATATGTTTTTTTTTAATGCATTTTACTTCTAAATCATTAAGAAAAGTTTACTAATTTTGTAACAAATAGTAATACTAAAGATAAAAGTGTAGAGCGTGGCGCAGCCACATCTCCTCCGGAGGAACCCTGAATAAAACGTGCCGCTGGGTGATTGTCCCTACATTTTACTGTATTTTTATATCTAAAAATTACTCATTTTATGTCTAGAATTCATCACTGAGTTTACCTGTTTATACTAAAGAAAATGCTTGTGCATTAATTTCAATAAACAATTTCAACCTTTATATTTTCATTAAGGGTAATGTATTAAACTGTAAAATGAAAGTGTTTTGGGAGCATATTTGGGATGTATTTACAGTTTACACTATGAAGCTATGGCTTAAAAAAATGCATTTTGTGTTTACTTGGTTATTTTTGTCTAATATATAAATATTTAAAATGTGCATCTGCCTTTGGTGGTGGAGGTTTTTACAGTGAGGGCAGGTGCATCTAGTCAATACACTGCCCTACACTTTGTGAATGGTACAGTGACAAGCACATACTACCTGAATAACATCATTAATCCAGTTATTGTGCCCCTGCATGAACAAGACAGGCCTAATTTCATCTTCATGGACGACAATGCTCCAGCTCATCGAGATCACATCATTAGGGAACAGCTGCTGGAGACTGGGGTACCTTGAATGGAGTGGGCTGCACTTTCTCCAGACCTGAATCCCATAGAAGACCTATAGGACCTGCTGAGTCACTGTGTAGAGGCTCATAACTCTGTACCACAGAATCTCAATGATATGAGGGCTGCCCTTCAAGAAGAGTGGGATGCCATGTATCAGCAGCCAATAAGTTGACTTGTGAACAGCATGAGACATCGTTGTCAAGTTGTAATTGGATTGGATGAGTTTAGAGTTTAGTCCTGACCTCAACCCCATCAGCACCTTTGGGATGAACTGGATCGGAGATCTGGAGTCAGGTCTTCTCGTCCAGCATCAGTCCCTGACCTCATAAATGCTTTACAGAATGAATGGACACCAATTTCCACCAAAAATCCAAAATCTTGAGGAAAGCCTTCCAAGTAGAGTGGAAGCTGCTATAGCTGCAAAGAGGAATCCGACTTTAAACTCGATGTATTTGAATGCAATATCTTTTGATTTGAGTCACTGTTGATTTAATGATGATATACATACATATGTTTGTGTGTGGATATTCAGTCTCTTTATAAGTCATCAGATTTATCTGGTTCTTTCTCTTCTGCTTCTCTCTGTTTCTCTCTTTTTCGCTCTTTTTCGCTGCTCCGTCTCACTCTTTCCTTCCTTTCTCTCCTTTTTCCTTTCCTCTCTAACTCCAACTCGGTCTCTGTCGGTCTCTCCCCTACCCTCTCTCTGTTTCTCTATGTTTTCCCAATCTTTTTGTCCCCACCCCCACCCCCCCCCCCCCGCTCACTGGGACAGTACTGTGCTCAGCTGCAGTTTGATGTGATTTCTGACTCATGCTATTGTAGAGCCACATGGACGCCAACCTTTCTGATGCGAGGCCTCGAGCTGCCAGAGGCATGTGTTATGTAACAGAAATGTGCCTGCCTCAAACAGACAGACACACACACACACACACACACACACACACACAACACAGAATAAACAAAAACACGTCTCACCTGACCTATAAGGGTGAGTGGGTAAACAAATCAAGCATAAAGGGAAGGCAGCAAGGGCAAGAGAGAGAAAGGGTGTGTGTGTGTGTGTGTGTGTGTGAGAGAGAGAGAGAGCATGCATGAGTGTGTGAGCTGATCTTCTAGTCCTCCTCTCCCACTGGAGGATCCACTGACAGCAGTGCCGTGGAAGACTTCAGCGTGAGTGACACCTTTTCATACCTTCATTAATCAGGTTTATCTTCTTTCTACAGCTGTCATTTCACTCCAAGCCTACAGGATAAATTGTTTGTAGCTGTGTAGTGACAAGGGCAATAGGATGCACTTTTAAAGGTTCCTCAATGGATCTTGACTCTTAAATTGGCTTTTAATAGGCTTTTCATTGGTATTTACTGTGACTACAGTTTAAAGATCAATCATCTGAAGGATGAACCAGAATTATCTTGGCTCTATAGATGCCTACTGATCCAGTGTTGAAATCGAGGTTGTTGATTCTACCCTTTTCTAAGAAGGCTTTGCACTAGTTATTGGAACGTTATTGTGAGAATTGAGATCAGGTACTCATATTGGATTAGTTTTGGGTCACAAACTCCACTCCAGTTCGTCCGAAATGAACACAGCTCCACATTCCTGTCCGGGGGGGGGCTTCATATCTCTCTGATCTGCATTGGCCATCTGCGGCTGAATTAGAGCATAAAACACCTGCTTGTGGTGTCTTTTTTTCTGGTTTCAGGGAAGTTTACACTGAGTGATGAACATGATCAGTTTGAAATGATCAGATTATCCTTTCATCTCTAATCAGTGTTTAGAATCAGCAGGCAAGTCATCTACAGGAGCCTGGAGAATTGTGGCTTATTTTTCTGCTTCACTGCCAGAAGGATTTATGCATTTATATAGTAATTGTAGATTTTCCTTCAGTTTCTAGAAGTTCTACGCAGTCCTCATATGGAAAAACAGCCTGTTTTGAATTCACTTATTTTATTTTAAACATGTCAGAAAAAAAAATGTCAGTAATCTAGTCCCACCCATTAAATTGAAGTTAAAATGTAGGACAGCCAATCAGAGCTGAGGTCATTTGCATATATCAGTCTTAAAGCCACTGTAATGAATCGTCCTGTTTAAATAAAAGGATTAAAACAAATTTGGAAAATTGTTGTACATTGGTATAACGCACTAACATTATAAGTGGACCTTTGGGGAAAATGATATGAGAAAAATGAACCCAGAGCAAAACTGCACACATGTATTTATTTCAGAATGTCCCAACCTATACCTTAATACCTGCTTAGTAAGTTTAATTGCTTTTATTAATTCTGTTAAATCTGAATTAATTTCAGAGTGTCTAGCAGACACTACCAGATCAGATTTTATTGTCAGTTGGTGGTTGTGGGACATGTCTGGTGAAAAGCTCCAGTTTAAAGCTTCTAGCTTTCTGCTTTTTTGCTCCACTTGTCTTTTTGGCCTACTTAGGCTGATACTTAAAAATTACAGCGAAGTGCTTATTTAGCCTTCAACCCCTTTAGCTTTCAGTTCCTATTTGCCATTTTTTTCTTTAATTTCTAATTCATTTATTTAGTTTTTGTTCATTTGTATTTGTGGAAATTTGATGCAGTCCTATGAGCTGTACTTCCATCTGTGTAAAATAAATCATATTGCAAATTGTTCCATAATAATATTTAGTGTTATTGATGTTTTTATGATTTTATAATGTTATATACTTGTATTTATTATTAAACTTGAATTAACAATAATGTATTTAACCCTAATATTACTAAATGGATCTGGTCTAATGGTCTTTTTTTCTGCCACCTGGTGGTCGTTATTTTAATTCCAATGTAGCAGAATAAACAGAATGATTAAATTCTCTGGCAGACAGACTCATGTCCTGACTGGACCCATGCGCTCAGGTCAGCCTGAAGTGGATTGAGCCTGCTCGCATTCATACAGACAGGTGTGTGAGTGTGCTTTTGTGTATGTGTGTGTGTTTGTGTGTTTAGCCTGTTTGGATTGATAATCCCACCTGTGGGACGGATAATCTCTTCAAGACATCCATGTTAAAAGTACTGGTGAGAATTAATTCATGGCCATTTGTGTTAAAGGTCTTGTCTCATGGAAAATTGAATGGTTTTAAAATATATTATTCATGTCACACACACCAGTCATGTGACGAGGCACTGGAAGTGAAGAACGTCACCCATTATGTAAACAAGGAAATGGTAAGCAATCCTCTGCCCACCTCAACCAACTTGTCTCTATTGCTTTAGTGAGGTCTGGATATTTTCAACCTGTGTTGTGTGTTGGTGAATGCATTCTCTGATCAAACAGCATGGTTTACCAACTCTTTCATGTTCTATCACTGACTGGGTTCATCTGGCATGCAACACTTGGCAACAGTTTGGCCAGGTTCTTGACAGAATGTCTGAGCCCACTGTGAACCCAGCAGATTTGGCTGCTGTGTGTGAGACCGCAAATCGGCAGGGGCTGAAACAGGAGGGCTGCAGCAGGCTCTCCAAGAGTCATTCATGACTTGAGGGAACTAGATCAACTCCACCAGCAGCTTGCAGCTCTGAATCAGTCTCATCGGGAGCCAAGACACAGGCTCCACAAGTGGCTGTCAGTTCTTCTCCTCCTACTGTCAGTCATGAACCCAAAATTACCTTGCCTGGTAAATGGAATTCTGTAGACGGGAAGTGCAAAGTCTTTTTAACCAATGTCAGTCTGGTTTTTGAGTTTCAGCCCACCTGCTGTCCCATGGACTGCAGCCAGATCACATTTCTAATCTCCCTCCTCACCAGAAAAGCAGCAGAGTGGGCCACGGTGGTCCTGAAAACCTGTAGCGGCATGGAATTCATCTATCCCGAATTCTACCCAACTGAGGTCCGCCTTTCAGCACCCCGACAGCAATGTGGAGACCGACTCTTGCCTATACCTGGGAGACAATTCGGTGAGCCTATATGCTGCAGAGTTCCGCACCCTCTCTGCCCGGACCCCCTGGGCTGACTTGGCCCTCTTGCCGGGCAAGAGCTCCCCTCCACACTAGAAGGACTAATACAACTCTGTCTATGCATTGACCCGAGGATGAGCTCTTGTCCTAAGTCTGCCCCTCATACACTGTCGCCAGCAAGCACCTGACCCAAGACCATTGCCTTCCCGAACCCAGTCGGCTCTTCACATCAGCCAGTGGACAAATCTTTAGCCAGGGAACCCATGCAAATAGGGTTCCCTGAGGTTTCGATGGTCCGTGCCTCCCTGACAATGGTATCGTCTCCTCTGACCACCATCATGCTGTCTGCCCTCTCCGTCTGGGATATGGTCAGACTAGGTGAATAGGAGAGGAACTCACCTAGTCCGTTAATGCCTCCGCCATCATGCCGACCATTTCCAGATTTCTAATACTGCCTCATGTCCAGTTTGGCCACAAATCATGTGCTCGGGGGTGGTCAGAGGCCCAGGCAGAGGTATTTAGCAAACATAGGGCCACCAAGTTGCCACCTCACTGGTTCTATGATCTTACCATTTCATTAATGACATCCTCTGGGGCATGCTGGATTGCTGGGTGTTTCATACTGGGACAACATCCTCATCTATTCAAAGAACATTGAGGATCACATCCTACACATAAGAGCAGTACTCAAGAGGTTGCTGGGCCACCAAATGTACTGCAATGTGGAGGTAGGGGCCATCCTCTCCCAATCATACTCAGCTGTTGGCCATCAAGTGGGCACTGGAAAAATGGTGTCACTGGCTCCAATTATGGTCTAGACGGACCATCAAAACCTCATCTTGATTCAGCAGGCTAAACAACTCAACCCCAGATAGGTGTGGTGAGTTCTGTTTTTTGAACAATTTAATTTCCACCTTTCTCACCATCCGGGGTCTAAGAACACCAAGGCTGATGCCATCTGTCGTCAATACGAGGAAGAGAGCCCCTGGATGGATGGCCCAACTCAAAACCCCTCCTATCCAGTGGGAGTTAGAAGACAGCATCTGCAAGGGGCAGACCTTAAAGCCCCATCCATCAGGCATCCCGTCTGGACAACTCTACATCCCCAGTGCTCTCTGCACCCAAGCTCTGAGTGGAGCCACTCTTTGGCAGACGGTGGTCACCCAGGGTATAAGCGCACTCTCCATCTCCTCCAACAAGCCTTCTGGTGGCCAGGCCTGGCCGAAGATGTTAAGGGATTAATCTAGACATGAGTGGTGTGTGCCAGGGCCAAGGACACCATCAAATTGGTCCTAAAGCATGTAGTCTGCTTGCATGGGTTCCCCAAGTACATTGTCTCAGACAGAGGGCTTCAGGTCACTGCCAAATTCCAGAATGCCTTCTGCCGTCTGATCAATTCCATCTGCAGTCTCTCATCCAGCTATCACCCCCAGACTAATGGTCGGACAGAGCAGACCAACCAACAACTGGAATGCTTCCTGAGATGCTTTGTTGCTGATTGCCGGCGCTCCTGGGTCTACTACCTCATCTGGGCTTAGCTTATGACCAACCTTCACACATATGAAGGAAATGGTAATCAGCCAGTGCCCAGACATTGTGTCCTCTGCCCACCTCAACCAACTAATCTCTCCTGGTTCCATGAGTACTTTCTACTTATTATATACACTGTGTTATGTTTTTGTGAGTGTGGATTTCCAGTAGGAATATTTACTCTCTGCGATAGTATTCTCCTATCAAACAGTGTGGTTTACCAAATCTTTTGTGTTCTAAACAAAAAAAGACTGTTTAAAACTAAATCATAGTTTTTGTGATGTCACAAAAACCAATGCATTTACATTGAGCCTACAACACTTTAGCCCCACCTCATTTGCATTCAAGTTATAAGAAGTGCTTTGACCTGCAATGCTTTCTGAATACAGAAGGCACTGTGTCTCTTTCCTACTGCTTACTTATTTCTTCAAAAAAAAAACAAAAAAAAAAACTTCCCACTTCTCTATGACTTGCGTTATTCTTCTCTAGGGCTTATGTATTGTTGGGTTAGGTGTTGGCTACTTATTATTTGACAGATATCGTATAGATGCTCTGACTGCAGCATCTTGGTTAAATAGTTGACTTGGATTTAAGCTGTTTTCAGGTAAGAAACAGTTGTGGACTTCTTAAGCACTGATGTACATCGCTCTGGATAAGAACGTCAGCTAAATGCCGTACATGTAAATGTAAATGTATAAAGGACATACAGTCAGATAAAAACATATTGACATATAAGTCTCAAAGACACATAAACAAAAACTGTCTGTTTAATTCTAAGAGATAAAGAGAGCTTAAAAATGGTCATTAAATTGAATTTTACTTGTTTTTGTCTCATAAAATGTAAAAAATTGAATATTAAGGGGGAAAAATGCTCAATATGCTATTACCCCTTTAAAATAACTGCCTTGTGGCAGTACATCTGTAGATGTGTTTTAAATAAAACACTACCATCCACATGCACCATATGCATTCATGCTGTGGTTTATCTTGTACATCTGATATGTGGGGCCTATAGGACTAATCCTAGGTCCATTATCATAAACCACAAGTAAAAGCTGATGTCATGCTGAAGGAATGATCTCTCTCTTCTTAATCTGGTTCTTTGGTGTTTTTTGTTTTACTTTTTTTCTGTACAGTAACGGTGTAATCCAGCTTCTGTTCTTACGTAACTGCAGGAGGGTGTGGACATTAATAATCCTGCGGGGGCCCATGTGGCACGCTGGGTGCTGTGACATCACTACAGGCCACAGAGTAGCAGCATCAGCAGTGCATTGTGGGTGAAAAAAACACGCCGGAGGCTGTGGGCATGCAGACATCTCTGTGGACCAAACACACACACTGCAGGGCTGTCAGAGTGTAGGTTATTCCTAGATTATGGACCATGGTATGTACTACTGCAGCTACGGCACTTACACACTTGGATTGAGGTATAGATCATTTGTAGATTAGGGGATTATATCTGATGGATTGGTTTGAATGTATGATTTTTCTAAATTGCTGATTTGTCTGTGGCTTTGCTGAGGCGAGTGGTGAGAATGAGTGGGAGTTGCATTTTGCTGAGAATGCACTGTGTTACATTTTGTAAAGGAGGTATTCATTTGCATTTTGTAAAGAATAGATTGGGTTACAGTTTTTATAAGGTGCATTGATTCATATTTTGTAAAGGATGCATTACGGTATGTTTTTGTAAAAGACAGTTATTTACGTTTCTTTAAATATGCATTGAGTTACATTTTGTAAAAGATACACAGTGGTTTTGGAGAATCAGAATCTGAATCAGAAAACTTAGCTGATCCCAGAGCAAAGATAGATACATTAAAAGATGCATTGAGGTATGTTTTGTAAAAGATACGTTGAGGTATGTTATGTAAAATATGTAATTATTTACATTTTGTAAAACGCATTGTATTTCATTTTATAAAGGATATATTGAGTCACATTTTGTAAAAGATGCATTGAGTTACTTTTTGTAAAAGACGTATTGAGTTACTTTTTGTAAAAGACGTATTGTGTTACATTTTGTAAAAGCTCCACTGAGTTACATTTTGTAAAAGATGCACCGAGTTATAGTTTGTATAAGATGGATTGGGTTACATTTTGTAAGGGGTGTAGTGAGGAATGTTTTGTAAAAGATACACTGAGTTACATTTTTAATAAACATATTGAGTTAAAGACACTGAATTGCAATTTGTAATAGATGCATTGAGTTACATTTTGTAAAACAAACTCAAAATTGTTTTGTGGAAGATTTAAAACGTCCAGTTTGTAAAATATGCAGATACATTTTGTGAAAGACTTTGAGTTACTTTTTGTAAAAATGCACTCTGTTGAAATGTTTTGCACTGAGTTATATTTTGTCTGTGTGATTCTGATAGTGTGTTGCAGTGGGTGATTTTGTCTAATTATTGTTATATGTGTAAATGTTATATAGTTATATAGTTAATGTATGCTCTCTCGGGGATTTAAAACATTATGTTTTGAATGTATGTGTGTGCATGTATACACACACCCACACACACCCACACACATGTTTGCATGCATGCATGCATATCTTGTACTTACTACTCTGTGAAAAAGTCACATGAGATGGTGCTGTGTGCTGTAGGAGATGATGGGGGGTGATCGGCAGTATGAGGTGGAGATGATGCTGAAACAGTCTCAGAAGGAGCTGCAGTGGATCCAGAAGCAACTGTCAATCATCTCCAGTAGGACTAACGGACCAATGAGGTCCAAAGAGAAGGTGAGCGAGACCACATCCACAAACCACTCCTTACTGCAGTCTCAGCCTTCTGATATTTATTATAAGACAGCCACAGTTCTTGCGATTCATGCTCTGATTATTGGCACTTCCCCACTTAACTGGTGTGTTTACACATGAAGTAATATTCTATAAGGTTATATAACAGCGTTTATGTTCATACATGACCCACATCCTGCACACCACTCTCAGCCATGTGGACAAGAAACAGGGTAACTGTAAGATCGATGTTTGTAGACTACAGTTCAGCCCTCAACACAGTAGTGCCAGGTAGACTGGCTGAGGGACTTAGGACTTAACAGCCGTGTGTGCATGACTTCCTCACAGTTAGCTCTCAGGTGGTTAGGGTGGGTAGGTGTGTCTTGGACAGCATCACCACCAACATTGGAGCACCACAGGGATGAACTCCATCTACACCTCTGACTGTGTGGCCTCAAAGACCTGTTACTCTGCCTTTAAACAGTCCACCTCTACTCCACTTAGTAATCCTAATTAGTAGCACCTGACTGAGCTCTTTAAAGACACCTGTCCACAGTCAGTCAGACTCCAACTACTACCATGGGCATGACCAAAGAGCTGTCCAAAGAAACTAGAGACATAATTATGGACCTCCACATGGCTGGAAAGAGCAGCTTGGTGAAAATAGATCAAGTGTTGGAGCAATTGTCATAAAATGGAAGAGGCTAAAGATGACTGTCAGTCTCCGGTCGGGCTGGGGCTCCATGCAAGATCTTACCTCGTGGGGTTTCACGGATGGTAAGAAAGGTGAGGAATCAGCCCAGAACTACACAGGAGGAGCTGGTCAATGACAAGAAGAGAGCTGGGACCACAGTTTCCATAGTTTCAAAGGTCACTATCGGTAGAACACTACGCTGTCATGGTTTCAAATCACACATTACAAGGAAGGTTCCCCTGCTCAAGTCATCACATGTCCAGGCCCGTCTGAAGTTTACCAATGACCATCTGGATGATCTAGAGGAGGCATGGAAGAAAGTCATGTGGTCAGATGTGACCAAAGTAGAACATTTTGTTGTAAAGAAGGAGGAGGACACCATCCCTACTGTGAAGGATGGGGGTGGAAACATCATACTTTGGGGGTGCTTTTCTGCGAAGGGCACAGGACGACTGCACTGTATTAAGGGGAGGATGAATAGTGACATGTATTGTGAGATTTTGAGCAACAACATGACAATGACCTGAAACACACAGCCAGGAAAACCAAGGAGTGGCTCCGTAAGAAGCATATCAAGGTTCAGGAGTGGTCCAGCCAGTTTCCAGACCTAAATCCAATCAAAAATCTTTGGAGGGAGCTGAAACTTCGTGTTGCTCAGCACCAGCCCTGGATCCTGACAGATCTAGAGGAGAAACCTGGTGAAGAACTACAGGAAACCTATGTTATGACCTCTGTAATTGATTCTTTACCAAATATTTACACTGAGTTTCTCAGGTGTTCAAATACTTACGTGCAGCAGGACAATACAAATAAATTCTTTACAAATCATACAACGTGATTTCCTGATTTTTTTTTTTTACATTCTGTCTCTCACAGTGGGAATGCACATACAATGCGAATTTCAGACCCCTCCATGATTTCTAAGTGGGAGAACAAAATTGCAGGGTGTTCAAATACTTCTGTTCCTCACTGTACGCTACCGTATTCAAGTTTAGGACACAGAAGATTCATTTTTTTTAAATATTCTGGATATTTCAACCTAAGTTAATTTTTAAACAAAGCACAATATATGCAGTAAAAGTAGTATTCAGACACTTTAACTTCAATTCCTTTATATATATCCACTTATGAATCTTCTGACTTTGTACTTAGAAATGTGAACAAACATTTGTATTATTTAAAAGCATGTCTTTGTTTATATATAGACTGAATACATAGACTGTTTTGTTCATGTACAGTTCAAAAAGTCATTGTATATGAAGAAACATTTGTATTATTTAAAAAACGAATGACTCTTTAGCAGTGTTGGGCACGTACCTTTAATAAAGTAATTAGTTATAGTTACTAGATACTTCTGTTAGTAACTGAGTTACATCATTATAAAAGTTACTAATTACCAGGCAAAGTAACTATTGCATTACTTAAAAAAAAACTAATTTAATACAACTATAAAATAAATATAAAACATTGTACACTAATCTTAATTTAATATATTTTAATGTTGTTGTGGGACAACGTGAGAGACAACTATCAAATTCAATATTTTTGCCTTTTACCTCAGACTTCCACTTGCAGAAGCTACCTTTGAACTTGTTGGACTTGCTGTCGTTGTGACTCCTGGATGTTGGTGTGTGTGCGACTGATGGCGTGTGTTATTGTGTGTGAACACCCGCACTACTCTGCCTCTGTTTGGCAAAAAATGGAAATTTACTCAATCTAAGCCAATCATCGCGTTCTCAGTTACACCACGTGTTTACAGACACACCGATCATCATCACTGGTTCTGTGTCCCGCCCCAGCCCCGAACACACACCCCCAGAGAAAGAGAGGTGCTATGGCTGAGAGAGACGCTGCTCGCATGAAAAGTATTCTCAGTTATAGTAATGCGCATTTTATTGTCAGTAACGATAACGGCGTGGTAATGGGGGAAACCTGAAAAAAATATTGCGGTTAGTAACACCGTTTATTTATAGCACCATTATTCCCATCACTGCTCTTTAGTGACTCTTTAAGTTCTGGCCTCTATCAGAAGATCACATGTCCATGATTAGAAATTCAAGAGCACATTTGTCTTTGCTTTGGGCGGGAACATCGTGTAGTGGTAGTGATGCACATGGAGGAAGCACATGCTCACCTTCACCCACCTAATATTGGTGGTACTTTGTAACAAAGCTGTTGGTGGCAGTTTCTGCTTTGAGATGTCTAACGTAAAAAGTAATCTGCTTTTTGTGGCACTGTGGTTTTGTTTTTCCCCCCAATTCCTCTTCGCAGGCCATCTTTAATTTCATGAAGGCCCCTCTGATGGACTCACAATTTCAAAATCAACAACAATACCCCTAAACGAGACGAGGACAAGACAATGTGTAGTGCAAATGACAATGGCTACATTGAGGATACGTACAGTATTTGACCAGTACTGTAGTTTAGCAGCAGAGATGTGCAAGAGTGCAAATGTGCAACAGAATGCAGGACATCAATACATTAATATGTGCAATTTAAAATGTCAGTAAATATGACTGCCATTTTTAAAAGAGTGTTCTTAGTGTAACTGTATTTCCTGATGCTTTCAAGCTGTCCTGTGACTGTCCATTGTTTGGATTCATTAAATGAATTACTGAGTGGATCGTAATCCGAGAACGTTATTTATTTCTCCTTGCTGCTGATTGAGAACATCCCACTCTCGTTGTACTTACAGGCAGGAGGTTTGAAAGTAGTCAGTCTGAGAACGTTATGTAGTGCGCGGACACAAGCCTGCTGCAGTATGACTGGAGCATAACTGCTCTGTGTTTTGCCTTCATATTGTAGTGTTTTAAACATTTTAACAGTCATCTCAGTTTATTTAGTAGTAGTAAGCTGTGCCCTGTCCAAAGATGTGGGTAGAGAGTCTTTGTTTTGGCACACCGCAGGCTGCTAATGCTAACATGCCTAGTGGTAGCAACCCAGTTTTTAAGCAATAAAGTTTTCTGATTCTGATTATTTATTTCTCCTTGCTACTGCCGTTTGAATCATCTGTGGCAGCTGCAGACCAGAATCTCCCCTGTGGATTGTCTCAGTGTTTCTTGTTTTTCGTTTTTGTCCTTCTTAAAGCTCTGTGTTTTTATTATTGTAAATTAAATTAGAAAAGGCGAATACAGGTTTACCTTTACATTTTTTTAAGGGTAATACATTTTACTGAGTTTAAAATGAAATTTGGTGGCATATTTGGACATTTGTTTTACCAAAACACAAGAAGGTGTTTTTTCACTATACGCTGGTGCTCTTGGAATGCAACGCCTGCGAAAAGCCGGGGGTTACTGTATTATTGTTTATTGTATTCTTCTTATTATTGTTGTTAGTACTACTACTAATAATAATGATAATAATAATTATTATTATTTTCTTCTCTGCCCTATGTCATGCTGTCACTGTTTCCTAAGTGTTTTCCATCTGAGGGTCACTGTGGAACTGCAGTGTAGCCACAGCCGTGTCCCAAAGCATTCAGTGATTTAACTTTTGTCCGTGTTCGTGGAAGGTCCAGTCGTGTTATTGCTATATTTGGTTTCTCTCTTTTTTGTGTCTGGCTGTGTGTCTGTGACTGTGTGTGTATGTATGAGAGTGTAATAAAAGCAGCTTTTGTTATAAAAAGTAAAAGAGGTCAAAGCCTTTGTCGATAATGGTTAGTGGTAGTTTAAGCGTATGTGTGTGTGTGTGTGTGTGTGTGTGTGTGTGTGTGTGTGTGTGTGTGTGTGTGTGTGTGTGTGTGTGTGT
>JBBPDE010000015.1:560249-570288 GCA_037974605.1 Nannopetersius ansorgii | reverse complement strand
TGGGTGCACCCCATTCTACGCGCACCATTCAGCGGAGCTTTTATTTTTCTTTCGGATCTTCGGATCACATGCGTGCCAAACCGTGGAGAGGGATCGGTTCGGATCACGGATCAACAGTGATCCGTTGCACCACTACTCAAAACCCATCTGTTCAAGCATGCTTTCTCTCTCTGATTCATTTGCACTTTCTAAATGGTCTATATTGAATATGCTTTTTCATTTTGTCTGTTATTATGTTTTTTGTCTGTTGTACTTGTTTTATTGTATGGTGTCCATGTGTGCTAGAAAGGCGCCTATAAATAAAATGTATTATTATTATTAATATATACTATTCAGTGTCTAATATAAATGAATCAGTGACTACTAAAAGGTGTCCAGTAGCTACAGGAAATTAAGTAATTACTAGTGATGAACCGATCCACGTATTTCCAGTTCCGATGGGATGTGGGGTGGAGGTAGCTCAGTGGGTAGGATACTTGCCTCTGGACCAGGAGGTCATGGGTTCGAATCCTACCTTCAGCAGAACACCACTGGGTCCCTGAGCAAGACCCTTAACCCTAAGTTGCTTCTGTAGGTAGGGAATGGAAGTAGCTTTGGATAAAAGCGTCTGCTAAATGTAAATTCTGATACATGACTATCAATAACGACACAGATTCCTATATAATTCATCTTTTCAATTTTAGCATTATTGTTATTATTTTTGTTGAAATTGTGCTGTAAGTAAGGTTACATCACAGAACTACTAAGCACTTATTAGAAGAGCAAAAAATATACACAACTACATTGAACTGAAAGGCATTCCAAAGGAATTTACTTATGTTACGCTTCACAAAAAGGTAGCAACAACAGCTGTAAAATTATCTTAGCTGAATAATCTAAATAGTTCAAGTATTATGTCCATAATGTGTAACAACAGTATGGACATAATACTTTAACTATGTAAAAAATGTAGAAAAGAACTGTGTAAAAAATAAAGTGCAAAACGAATAAATTTTAAATAACGTGAATTCGGAGACACAACACGGGCAGAGTGTAATCTATCCACTTCTGTATTTAAGGTGGACCAGCCAAGTCACGAGATGCCCAACTTTAGCCTTGAGGCGGAGTTGGCAAAAACTGCCAACAAAACACATAATATAGCTTCTAAAAGAACTCCAAAAAGGTATTGAAGGAGAGCTAAGAGTCTTTTCTGATGTTCCTTTGGGTTGTCTGCTGTAAGTTTGTTGCGTTTTTGGAAAGCGTCAATGAGCGTCTGCTGCCTGATGTCTTTTTGCCTGCTCGCTAGCATCAATTCTGGGTACTCTTTGTCGCGAAATCTCTGCAGATGCTTGATTAAATTCGTTGTATTGAACGATGCAACCATACTTTCACCCCTCGGCATGCTGGCTTTACACACATTGCCAGTAAGCGTCTTGCTTTTCGGCGTTTCTGAACTAAAGTATCTCCAAACGAGCGACATTAATTAATTCACTGCTCAGATTGAAGTTACCACATGTTCATGGTGTGGAATAAGGAGAGGTGACGCATCTCGTATTACACAGCGTAGAGTTTAAGGTCCAGTGCAAGCTGCGAATTTGAATACATAGATCGCGCCTGTCAAACCGATATCTAATGACGAACTTACGGTTATATCGGACCCGATACTAATATATCAGATCGGGCCAATCTCTAGTAATTACTCTAAATGCTGTAACACCACTATAAATTAAGTGAATACTATTAATAATTTAATATAATATTTAAATATACTGTAGTATTAAGTAAATACTCAGTTCAGTACTATGGTGAATTAATAAATGAACACAAATATTGAATATTCTTTTATATATACCATATATATGCCATAAATGATTCAGTACTATTTTAATTAAACTATATACAGTATAAAGTATCAAGTCCTACTATAAAGAGTCTTGTAACTACTATAAGTGATCCAGTAGTGCTGGAAAATATTGAGTAAAGAGCATATATTATACAATAGAGCATATTATATACTATAAATTGTTAATTAAATACCATAAGTTATTCAATACTACTATAAATTACTCTGTGCTGCTATAAACGATTCACTAATTGTTAGTAATTATTTAGTAACTACTATTGAACTGTAATGTATGAAGTTATGAAAGTTAGGAATTACAGTGCAAGTCCTTTTCATGGATTTGGGTTTTTTTATAGGGTGGTATTTACTTTTTTGTATTGGTAAACTTTGTTTTAACCACTAAGTGGCTGTTTTGTTTTCTGTGAGTGTAAAATGAGACCTGGATAGTTTAAAGCCTTACATCAAGAAAAGTATCTGCAAATGTCATACAGGCCTACTTTCACAGTCAACACTGTATATTACTTTGTATATTTTTACATGTTCAGCACATTTAAATGCAGCTAAAGTAAAAGAAATATGGGGATGAAAAGCCTCTTGGATGAATAACGACAACCCCCCACAGAACCAGCAGTGTGTGCTGAATGTAACGTCGTGCCTGAAGCCACGGAAAACTATCGATTGCTGGAACGTTCAGACTGGTCTCTCAAACTCCAGTTCTATTTCTGTATGTGTCCCTAAGCTCTTCAGACTGTCTCTGTGTTTTAGTGGCATTACAGGGAGGCTGTTGCAATTTGTATGGATGATTATATTCCAGCATTTAAAATCATAATAATTTGCCTCAGTATAGGCCTCTGGAAGGAGAAAACATAACCCTGTGCTGAGAGATTACTTATGTTTAAGCTGCACGATATGGACAAAATATCAATATTGCTATTGCAACATTCATTTCAATAAAGCAAATGGCCCATGCCATCACTTTTCTGGATTTAAAAAATGACATGAAGTATATAAATAATCTTAGTGTTAAAATGTGTGTTTCAGTACGGTTTATACTGAAAATCAGCTGCAAAAACAGTCCGATTTCAAAATCACTTTTTGTGATGTCACAAAATAAACACATTTAAATATATAAGTTTATTCTGACTAAAGCGGATTAGCCCAGCAAATCATAAGAAACAACATTTCTATATATCAGAACAAAAATGGCCTTTTTAATTCTAAGGGATGTACAGAGGCTGGAAAACGGTCTTATAAGAACTAACAATGATGAGTTTGGAATATTTTGGTAGAAAAACCCACATGAATAAATAGAAGGAAAATATGGAATATGGGCTCTTTAAAATCTAATCAGTGTCTTTAGCAGTTATGTATAAATAATTAGACATTTTTTGGATTATATGAAGGCCTCTATTAATCGGAACACCCAGTGACTCGCCTGGAGCTGTGATCGGTTGGCCTATTAGAAGCACTGATTGGCTAGAGGCTCAGTTGCAAATTGCAGCCTTCTGCAGTACCAGTACTGAGGAAACGAATCACCATAGTGATTAACAGACAATATATTGTTCAGCTCTAGTTGTTGTACTGTGCGTGTCTTTAAATAACTTACTATGCTAAGGCAACTTATGGGCATTGCTGGATCAAACTACCTTTTTGTAGGCTAACAATGTCAGTATGGAGTGCACTGCACTATATTTAATTTTTAGGCATGATAACATGGCTAAAAAGGGTGAAATGAAAAGTATTGAATCAAATAATTAAAATAAATAATGCACATTTCTTTAGAGGGGTTTAAGAACATTTAGTGGGGCTATATCTTCCCTAAAACAGGCCCAGCTACATCCTTGCCTCTGTGGATGTGTGTGTGTGTGTGTGTGTGTGTGTGTGTGTGTGTGTGTGTGTGTGTGTGTGTGTGTGTGTGTGTGTGTTTTTTTCACTGTGTGCCCTATGACTGGACTGTAGTAACATCTGGAGCAGACGCTGATCATGGCTGGCTGCACAGGCCACGTGTTTCTCTCTGTTTTACTCTCTCCCACTTTCAGTTCATCGCTCCATCCCTCCATCCCTGCCGTGCCGCTCAGCCTTCCTGATATGAACAGCGCGGCTGTGCCTGGATTATGTAACAGGCCTTCCCCTCCCCCTCGGGCTGCTCAGTCAGAGAGCTGGCTGTGGTGACCACTGGGCCGAAAGAGAGTTATCATGTCATCGTCGATTCGTCGTCATTGTCATTGTCAGCTCAGTTCCATGTTACACTCATCAATTTCCACAAACTTTACATACTACACATCTTACCACAAGTTCTACAGCCTAACATTTCCTAATGTTTTGGTGGTGTTACAGGGGGGCGTTGCAATTGGAATGGTTGATAATATTCCACAGTGATGGGCACTTTTTAGAATATTTGCCCATATGTATGGGTTTAAATGAACTATTAAATGTTAAAAGATCAAATAAACACGGTTCCCCATTTAGTTGATCAGCCAAGACTTACTCCCTTGGTTTTACACAGACGGAAAACATGGCTGGGGCCGTTTTGTGCCGCTGCAGCATAAGGGATTTACTGTTAGATTTATCTGTTGTGTGTGTATATTTCTGTGTGTGTGTGTGTGTGTGTGTGTGTGTGTGTGTGTGTGTGTGTGATGTCAGCTTCGAGTCATGATTTCAGTCACAAGCAGATCAAGGAGTTAAGCCCTCTGACTGGACAGAAATGGACATGCTTTGAATTATGTATTACATCATTATACATAATTCAGCACATGTACGTTTACAGGACGCTGAGACACAGAACATCAATGTAAACTTTGTTATTTAAAGGATATGTAGACAAAGATTTACAAAAGTATAATTTCATCCTTATCCCAAATGAAGTCATCCAAGGCAGGGTTGGTGTCTGATGTGCTTCTTTAGTTTTGAAATGGAGCTATGAGGATGCATGTGATGGAAGTGTTTTTCTTGTCAATGTGTGTTTGTGTCAGTGTGCAGTTGTGATTTTGGTGAGAGAGCTGGGCTAATGGACATGCTTTTGAATTATGTAGTGTGTGTGTGTGTGTGTGTGTGTGTGTAATGCCATGTTTGGAACAATCCTTGTATCTCTACATATTTCTTTAGTATTATTCCTTAGCATTATCTAAAAGCATTTTCTGAGCTTAGTGATGTATGTAAATTTCATGACGTCTGGGCCAGTAGAAATACTAAATGAAGACTGTATTTTTTCATGTCCTGTGCAGTTGTCGTTTTGGAGTTTTTTCCGAAACAATTTGAAGGCATTGGAACAGGCAAAAAACACCAGTGTAACAGCAGAGCTGAATTTAGAAAAGACTAAAGACCTTTTCAAGCAAAATATTTTATTTTGCTGAAAACAGAGTAACATACTAAGCTTAAAGGAATGACATTTACTGGTTGAATAACTTCCCTTTTAAATGGGTTTAGTGCCACAAAATGTTGCTTTGCTCTTTGCTCTTTAAATGCTTCATTAAATTTGATAGATTGAAAACCTTGCTGTGGAGCCAATGCTAACGTTTTGCAATGGGCATTTTTACTACTACTCTTGGTCTCAAATGTGAAATAGTCCCTCAACGGCTACATTTTGCTTGCTTCCATCCATCAACCATACCCAGTAGTTTGTGTGTTTTCAGAAATTGTTTACTGGTATCAGCATTCATTGCCTATAGTATTTTGGGTAATACTACAACACCACTGTTAACTTGCTGGACAGCAGTCGTGGTACAGCTGTGGCTAAATCAACATGCAGCAAACTAACAAAAGCAGAGTGGAAAATCCCCCCCACCCGCCACCCCAAAGTAATTGGACCATTGTCTGTATATATGATGTATACGATATATACACACGTTGACTGTATGTTATAATATCTGTACATTTTTTCACTGTCTGTACCTCCAAAATGTTTTGGGAGAACATTCTTAACTGATTAATGTAATACCATTTTAGACCAGATTTGGTTGAACCAGTCAACATGCTATTTTAAAACATTTTAAAACAACAAATGACAATATGAATATGATTTTGTGTATTGTACGACATTTATCGCGGAAACAATAACACTGTCTACCTGTAGTTTGAGTCCAAGAGAAAGAAAGCAACGGAGAATAGATGATAAAGAAAGGTTTATGAGGCAGCATTGGTCAGGGTTTGCGTGCAGATGAATGTGGTTATGAAGGCCATGTGTGCGTCTGTAGTCGAACAGATGTCTGAGTATGAGTGAGCTTTTCCACACGAGTGTATTGCAGTGGGTGTTCTCGCACGAGTATTTGCCGTGTGGTCGTGTTTGAATACATAATGTGCATGTCTGTTTGCACCCGTGTTTTGTACTCTTGCTTTTCGTGCCTGTTCAGGGCTGCACTTCAAACATATCAGATCATTTCAGCCGCAAGAGGTTGCGTGGGTGGATGATTACTCAAATGTGTGTGTGTGTGTGTGTGTGTGTGTGTGTGTATATGTGTGTATTACAAGCATGCTATTCTACACAGCCAAAAAGTGCTGTGTTAAATATGCCTGATGCGAGTATGTGACAGAGAGTAAAAGATACTAAGGATACTAAAAGATCAGCAAAATTACTGTAAACTGAAAGACAAAACAGTGTTTCAATTGAATTCATGTTAAATTCAAAATGATTGTCCTCTGTTTTATTTTTGGTGTATTTTTTACAGATTATACCTGGAATTAATTGGATTATATGAAACCTTTCCCTCAAACTGAAATTTTGAGGCCTACCCCATCTGTTGACTAGTTATTCGTTAAAGAAAATCCTATTAATGTCACTAAAAGCAGAAGCTTTGATTAAACTGTTGTTTTCCAACCACACAAGCAAGTACAACAAATTAAAATGCATTACTGTGCAAAAGTCTTAGGCAGCTGTGCAAATGATTTGAAACCATTTATATTAGCAGTGAGTTTATTTCTGCCAGCAAGAAATCACAAGACAACATTAGAATAAATACTTGCCTCTGGATCAAGAGGACATAGGTTCGAATCCTACCATCAGCTCCACCACTGGGTCTCTGAGCAAGACCCCTAACCCCAAGTTGCTCCAGAGAGACTGTCCCGTGTAGATAGGGAATGGAAGTCGCTTTGGACAAAAGCGTCTGATAAATGCCATAAATGTAAATGTAAGAAAGCAGTAAAAAAAGTATCAAGTATCAAAAAGTAGAATTTTTTTCCTAA
This sequence comes from Nannopetersius ansorgii, assembly GCA_037974605.1. NCBI lineage: Eukaryota > Metazoa > Chordata > Actinopteri > Characiformes > Alestidae > Nannopetersius > Nannopetersius ansorgii. The sequence goes on along the minus strand of JBBPDE010000015.1, from coordinate 563,288 downwards.
AAAGTAGTTTATAGTTTGTTTGCTGGTTAGAACATTGGTTTCTGCTAGATAACTCCAGTTATTGTGAGGATTTATAAAATAAAACAAGCAGCACACGTAATTTAATCTAATGAAGTAAGAAGAGACAACTCAGGTATTTGATGGTAGCTACTACTGTGCATCATGAAGAAAGATGTCTGGAAATGGTTAATGTTATTTGTAGATTTTGCAGATATTTGTATATATTACTATATATAACACTACTGCCCAGTAATAAACAGTAATAAGTGCCTAATATTTTTGGAAAGTACTATGCTTGATTTGTTAATCGATTTTTTATGTAAATGAATTGCGTTATCAATTGAAGTTCAGGGTCACTACAAGACCTATAAAATTGGACAAGGAACGGAATAAATTTGCCATTTGCTAATATTCATCCCTCCTTGCACTGAGGTGACCCTTGACTTTGCACCCCTGTGGCCAGGCATAAAGTACATCTCTCAGTCTCTCCCCCTTTCATTTCAGCCTTTTTAATCAGGCCATAATTGGAACAAATAGAGTGTCCATTAACATTCAGCTTAGTATCCGCGTCCCAGAGCGAGAGACTAAGCAGCTCGAACTGCCAGCTGGCCGTAGATCAGCTGTGGGAATGGCCTAACCGTGTTCTGCATGACAAAACTGGCCTGGGATCAGTCTGCCATGCTGAGACATGGAAGTATTTTTGGGCTGCGTTTTTGCCTTTATTTCTACTCTAATGATCAAATTGCATTTGTTTTTCATGTCTGTCCCACCAGACACCCCTGCCTCCAGCAAAGTAATTTGTGTCTTCAGACGAGTAGAGCCAGCTACTGATGGTTTGCTGAGATGCATGCTGTTATAGATATTGGAATAAAAAAAATCTGGGAATTAGCTCTTTAAAATCATATACTGTATTGAATACACTAGACAAAATGTGACTTTTGGCCATACATTCTGACTAAATGCAGTATTTATGTTGAGCTATTTTTGGTGAAATGGACTTTGCTGTCGATAGGGATACACAGAAGGCCTGCTAAGAAACGTGACAGATGTGCATTTGCATGAGTGGTCTTTGGTGTTGCTGGATGAGATCGCAATGCATTTTCCATACCATTTGGCTCAAAAAACATGCAAAACATGTTTTATATTCCCCAAGTTTTTCCGGCTACTATGCATGCACATATCTCTAAAATATGGTGGACTTTTGCCTTTGCTGACAAGATGACAGGCTCTTTTTTATTGATGGCTTTTTACGCTGGCCCATTAATTTTTCAACCAGTGAACTGAGTCCAACTCCTCCTTTTATCACATATATTATAGGGTTGCATAATTTGGCCGCAGCAAGTGCAAAATTGGCTGTGTTACATGTGATTTAAACCAGTTCCTAAGGGGGTCCTCAGGTACAACAGTCTCTACATGTTTACAACACTCACTCCTACTCCCACTCAGCTTACACCGTTAGCCCCGTACTTACAGAGTACGTTGGCAAACTAGTTTGGTTGCGCACGGCAGAAGAATATGCAGCAACACTGCGCATGAGTGAGAGAGTTTGTGTTTTTTTTATTTTAGAACTGTATTAGGATAGGTAAGAGTAGGGAGTGCATCGACTAACATCAAAATTTTGGATACAGATCTGTGTTGTAACTTGAGGACCTGTATTCATTGTACTCAGATGTCCATATTCTGTAACAATTTCCTGAAACTTGAGACCTTCTCTCTATAATTTAATCACTAAATATAGCTAGCTTGCTCCGCTAACTTTCTCGCTGGTTTAAGCTGTTGTGAGTGAATAGCATCAATTAGTGTAGCTTGTTTTCAAATTCCAAACTTCAAAGCCTTTGCTGCTAATGCCCGATTAAAGACCAGAATGTTGATTGTTGCTGCTAAAAAAATAATTTTCGAAATTGTTAGCTTTTTATCATCTAGATTACAAGATGAAACTGGTCCATATCCTGTGCGTTCCATATCAGTAATTAAGTTTCATATTGAGCCTCGTGCCAGAAAGGATTTAAATCTGAATGGAATTTTTGAGGATGAGCATACGAGAGCAGAAGACCTGTTGATCCAATCATGTAGGATTATCGTTTCACTCTGATGGAAAAACGAACACCACTCATTCTGCTTCAGGTCAGGATTCAGGTCCTATTTACAGGCTAATGGTCCTCTTTTCACCTCGACGTTTTATAAGCTGCTCCACTTGTCCAAAAATGCACCCAGGTGAAGTCAATGGGGGTAAAGAGGTACATCCTTACACCTCCTGTCATTGGTGAGAAGAAAATTCAGTCTATTAAAAAACAGAAGAAAAAAATGGTTTAAAAAAACCCCCAAACAAGTTAATAATATGATCACAGGTTAACTCTTTTTTTGCTATCATAATATTTGCATTGTCATCTCCACAGCCCATATCATTGTCTTATGGAAGCCACATATAGTTCAATACAAGATTTTCTCATTAAATGTGCTCTAACAGATTGCCTAGACTTCCAGTGATTGCCTAGACTTCCAGTTTTCATTAAAAACACAAAACATTTCTGCGTTGTCCGTTAAACGTCACTGTAGTAGCTTGAATGATTGTCGATGATATTCAGTGTGGAACATGATTGGTCATTTGATTTGGGAAATACTTCCTCAGAAGCCTCTCTAGAGCCTGTACATGGACAGTGTCCCTGTTAGACAGGCCATCTGATCTGACTCTCGTGACTAAGTAATGAGTAATGAGCACCTGGCATCATGGCCACATTTTACTCTAAAACTGTTTGAAGGTGGCACGAAATGAGTAAATATTTTAAGAACATCTTAATAGAGCCAAATTATCTAAGAATAAATTATAGTATCCACAAGCTCGTTTTTCACACAGCCTTGAAATTAATGAAGCAGATTAATCGTCTCCATCAGTGCGATACCAGCCTGTGTAGGATGTCAACGAAAGACAAACAGTGAAAGACAAATGGATGTGAACTTTTTTAATGCGGTGCACCTCACGGATATAGCCAGAGTCAACTTTAACAGGCTGAAGATTCTCCACAACTGGGTGCTGTTAGC
>JBBPDE010000015.1:522867-536206 GCA_037974605.1 Nannopetersius ansorgii | reverse complement strand
CACACACACACACACACACACACACACACACACACACACACACACACACACACACACACACACACACACAGGCAGCTTATGTTGCTTGTGTGTTTGCATGTGTGTGTGTGTGTGTGTGTGTGTGCATCTCTGAGACTCCTACAGCCATTACTGACAGAACGGCCATCTGTAGTCTCCCACACACACTCCCGCATGTACCCCCCCCACACACACACACACAGGCTTTACCTGTCTCTATGGAGACTCAAGGAAAGAGCTTATAACCATTAGTTGGTACAGTATGGAACCATATTGTTTGCTGTTGGAAAATTACCGCACATGTGCACTCGTGTGTATGTGCATGTGTGTATATGTATGTGTGTGTATGTGTGTGTGTGTAGGTGTGTGTCTCAAAGGGGGATCTAATTAGAGAGTGACATTAGCAGTGGAGGCTCATCAGTCATGTGCATGGCGCTGAGGGCTAAGCATGCCTGCGCTAACACACCCACACACACAATATACAGATCATTTCAGCTGCATCTGTGAGCATAGCTGGCACGTAATAAAGACGGAGGGATGCAGGGGAAACCCCTCCATTTATCCACATATTTATCAACAACTTTAAAGAGATTCTGACCCTTCAGTTAAAAGTAGCTGCTTTATTCATGTACAGTGCTTTATGAGGAAAGATGAAGTGCATCATAGAAGGCGAGTATGTGTATACAGTATTTAGGTCTTTATGGGGACACAGTGTCTATACAGTGAAAAGGTTTTGGTTGGTTAAATTCTACCCTGGTGGGATCCCAAATCAAAGTAATTCCACAGCCAGTCATGGCTCAGAGTCTAAAAGAACAGATTTTCCGCACTCTCCTAGGAGAGTATGGTGGTCCTCCCTCTCCCGCATCACTCAGTATAACTGTCTCTCTCTCTCTCTCTGAGTGGGTAGGATATACTCGGCACTGGGTACACACTTATTTTTTAGGGGTTCAAGCACGAGGTGCGTAGGAACCCTATAGTTTTTTTTTTTATTCCAGTTTTGCACAAGATGATACATCCGCTGCTGCAGTATGTTCTGGTATTTGGGCATTCAGCCTGCCGGCATACATCCATGCAATCTACAGCTAGCAGACACAGCAAGAGTCCAGTGGATTTTCGACCCAGAGTCGTACAGCACCAGTTGCCAAATCAGAATCGCTTTTATTGGCCGAATATGTGAACGAACACATACATGGAATCTGATGCCAGTCGATGTCTCTCTGCCAGCACAGTTTAAAACAACAACAGTATGTAAAAATATGTGTCTACATGCGCTTACATCATTACCCATATGTCTCTTACAGAGCATGCTTGCTGCTCCAATAGACGCGATTCTGATTCTGAGCCAGTTGACGCTATCAGCCGTTCTAGTGTTAAACACCATATCTGCTAGGACGTGTGTGGTTATCTGCCAGGAACTGTTTGGCAATCTGTTTTGGAAAACAAAAAAGGCCCAAATACGCATTTATTTTACGTGATGTTACTTTCTTCAGATAATTTATTTTATGTAAAATTGCGAATTGTTTCATTGGTAACAAATCAGATGACTTTTTTTTTTTTACCTTTGTGGAATTGAAATAGGGAATTGTCAAGAACCGGAATCGATTAAGCGGACCCAGAACCGGTACCGGAATCAGAATTTAAAAGAAATCAAACAATACCCATGCCTATCATTCAGTATAACTGTCCTCACTTCTTGGGTGGGTAGGGTGGTCCTCTCTCTCCTTCATCACTCATTAGAACTGTCCTCTCTCCTTGGTTGTGTAGGGTGGTCGTCCCTATACCCATCATTCAGTATAATTGCTTTCTTTCTGGGTGGATGAGGACGTATGTAATGATTTATGGAAAGATGGGAGAGTGAAATAAATGTTGCAACAGTGGATAGATAGATAAATGGATGAATTGATAAATTGCTTAGATGGATGGATAGATGGAAGATGGATGTGGATAGATGAATGCATGAGTGAATGTATAAAATGATGAATGTATGAAATGGTGATTGGTAAATGGATGATTCAGTGCTGCTTAGACTGATTGTAGATAGATGAAAATATGGATGTACGAGTCCATTAATAAGTGCTTATTGATTTATTTAATCGGTCAAACACAGCAGACGTGTAACTTAAATTCTTTGTTCAGAAACTCATATGTGAGACAAACAATATTTTTTTGGTGGTTTGATCATGTACATATCAAATAACGGCAATATGAGCACCAAGACACTGATGGAAAAGAGCACCTATTGGGTTTAAGGCTTAAAGAATCAAACAGAACTTATCATTTCTATGCAAGAATGGAAAATAAGACTATATGTTTTGATATGGACAGGAAATATTTAACTGTTAAAAACAATATATATAAAAACAACAAGGTCAAGGAAACACCCCACACCAGCAGAAACAAAGTGGTGTGTATATTTCTGCATGTGTTTGAAAAGACATGGCTATTTCTAGTGTGTTTAATGGAATGCACTGGTGGGGCACTATATATAGATGCTTTATACATGAATGTGCTGTGGGTTGGAAGAGATGTGCACACATACTTATGAGAATGCTTTTTACACTCAAACACACAAGCACACACACACACACACACACACACACACACACACACACACTGATAAACAGAGACACGAACAAACAGACCCTTCTAGTCAGCGTTCTGCTGCCCCTTCCCTTAAGGGAGAGCTATTTATTAAACTACACCTCTGCCGAAAGCAAGCAGAATCTGTTTTAAATGTTTTTTCTGTCTGTTCTCTCTTGCCATCACCCAGGAGACTGAGATCAGCAGGAAAAGGAAGGAGTGTGAAGTTCTCGACGAGGAGGTGAAGAAAAAGAGCCAGTCATGTCAAACCCTGGTAAGAGCTTTTGAAATGAAGTCTCCTCTCTCGCGGCTCTTGCTTCCAGGCCATAGTGGCGTATCCAGCGTGTCCCGGGAATCTTCCCCTGCAGAGGTGTCGATAAAGTTGTGAAATATTGAACTGACATGTCAGTGTTATTCTGGCTGTGCGGTTTGGCGACGGGCGGTCACCACTGGGGTGATAGATGTGATGCCTGAGTTTGGAATTTAGGCCACATGAAGGGCAATAAGTGGAATTCTCACTTCAGTTTTATGAAATACTATAAATGTGTTAAGTGGCTATTTGTCACACGTGAACACCCAACGCAGTGTGAACCGTGTGAAATTTGTCCCCTGAATTTAACCCATTCACCTGAGTGAAGCAGTGAGCAGCCTGCAACACAGCGCCTGTGGAGCAAAGTGTGACTACGATACCTTGCTCATGGGTACCTCAGTGGGGCCAGTGGCAGTTCTGGGATTCAAACCTTCAGACCTGTCCACTAGCTGCCATAAAAATGTATGCATATATCAGAGTTTGAACCCAGAACGCTCCATCTTCTTTGCAACTCATTAACCACTGAACCACAAGGGGTGTGAGAGACCAAGGATGAGCAAAGGATGGTTTTGAATCATCTGCCTCTGGGTTATGGACCCAGCACACTTCTGCTGTGCCACTCTGCTAACAAATGCAATGCTCCGTGCTTAAAATCATTACTGATGTAAAATAATGTTTTGAAAGACCTGAGCATCCTCCACTTTGTAATGTACCCATGCGCTCAGACATTGATCTAAGACGCTGGACAGCCAGCTAGCCTGTATGCTCTCTTTTATTCTCGCTCATAAACACAACAGAGAAGGTGCTAAATAATAAGCAATGTGGGACGGTGGGAAACCTGCCCAGACTGCACCTGGAGTTCACCTCCTACCAGTCTTATAAGCTGGGCCAAAATTACAGTTTCAAAAGAGCCCTGAAATATAGGGATGGGACATTAAATGTTATGTTTGTCAATAAGCATTTTGAACAAAGGTCAGAACCATGATGATGGGGGAGTGGCCAGGTCATTGGCTGAAATATGAATGCCAAATAATGCTTGGCATATTGGCTGAAGTCCCGCCTTTCAATAAAAACAGCCAATTAAGATCAGCCACAAGGTATAATTGGGAAAAAAGCCCAAATGCTGGAGATACAGGACTGTGTAGTAGCTGGAAATGTTATTCGAGCCACAAACTACTGCTGAGGTTCTTTGAACTTAGCAGGTGATTTCAGATCTGGTTTTAAACCATCAGCCTGGCCGTCAGTCTTAGATTTTATGGTCCCTCCCACATATACATGCTGTTTACTACCTGTTCTAATGTTTGAGTGCCATGTTATATGGTCAACAGTAAGCCAGTTGTGTGTGTCTGTCAGCTGAAAGGTGGTTTACTGCTCCTGTAGGCCTGTTTAGATGACCCTGATATGGGTCTGTCAGTTTTCCTTCACGTTCTGTCAGCAGCGCTTTGAAATGTGTGGATGGAGTATATGTGGAAGACAGGCTCCTCTCTCGCTCTCTCGCTCTCTCTTTCCCTCTCTTTCATGCTCATAGAAACATGCATTTCTATCTCCCAAGGGGTCTCTCTCTTCCACCCCCCCACACACACACCAGAAATGGCACTCAGCCTCCTGGGTCTGCTGTCATGGCAAACTAAAGGGGCAGCAGAGAAAAGAAAGTGTGAGGAAGGGAGAACAGGAAAGTAGAGGCAGATGAGAGAGATGCAGGCAAGGATTTCAGTGTACATGCTTGGAATCAGTGTTTTGAATGATACTGACCCAGTTTCGCTGCAGAGGACTCTAAATAATTATTCTGATATATGACTCTTGCTTTCAGAAACAAAAACAAAAAAGGGGTGGTGGTAGCTCAGTGGGTAGGATACTTGCCTCCGGAGGTCAAAGAGGTCACAGATTCGAATCCTACCTCCTACCACCACTGAGTCCCTGAGCAACACCCTTAACCCCAAGTTGTGCCCTGTAGTTACGGAATGGAAGTCGCTTTGGATAAAAGCATCTTCTAATTGCCGTAAATGTAAATGAAGTGTCCAAGCTATGAAAAGAGATAAATTATTTAGCATTTAATGGTTGTTAAAGGCATTCCCAGAGTACAAAATACTCCTTACAGTAGATACTCATTTGTATAAGAAATAGTATTTATTTATTAATGAATAATAAAAAGCAAAAATTCTTAATATTATAATATGACATATATATATATGTGTGTGTGTGTGTGTGTGTGTGTGTGTGTGTGTGTGTGTGTGTGTGTGTGTGAGACTAAAGATCACTCTGTTATACTGATGGATTTAGAATAGCAGACTAGAGGTTTTAAATGGAGGGTGGCACTTTAAATCATTGTTCTTCCTTTGTTAACCATGGTTACATGCAAGCATGACTTACGTGCAGTCATCATTGCTATGCATAAAAAGGGCTTTACAGGCCAGGCTATTGCTGATAAAAAGATTCCACTTAAATCAACCAGGTATTAGATCATCAAGAATGATCAGTGGCGGTTCCAGACCAAAATTATCAGGAGGGCCAACATGGGGCCAGTGGGAGTTTAGAGGGGCACATATAATGGCAAAAGAGGTCAATATTTTATTTTATATATTTTATTTTATATATTTTATTTGATATTTAGCTTTTCTTTCATTTTCATTACAGTTCTTTTTCACAGCATGAAATCACAATCTTTTTAAATCACACTGTCATCATCTCACTCTGGTAAGGGGGAAAATAGAAAGAAAAAAGAAATTCACATACTATGAGTGGTCTCAAAATGTGCACTTGGCTGAAACTTTAAGCAGTCTGTCTAGAACACATGTAGCGTTAGTTCTGTTCTCTGAACCAGAACATGTCGCTCTAGGAAATTAATATTTAAATAATTTGCTGTTCAGTGCAGGTGTCATAACAGGGGCCGGAAGCAATTCTACTGGCCCCCATCTAGAACCGCGTATGGGTTTAATTGCTGTGAAGAAGGCTTCAAGGAGCCTAAGAAAGTCCAGGAAGCGCCAGGACAGTCTCCTAAAGGTGATAAAGCTGTGGGATCGGGGCACCACCTCAGAATTTGCAGCAGGCAAATGTGAGTGAGTCGGCACACACAGTGAGGCAAAGACTTTTGGACGATGGTCTAGTGTCAAGAGGGGCATCAAGAAGAAACTATATTCTGCAAAGACTACAGGGATTACTTAGGCCTGGGGTAAAGCCATTTTCTCTGATGAAGCCCATTTCCGATTTTTGAGGAATCCAGAAAAACAATTGTGACGTGAAGAGAAGGTGCAAAGTCTTGATACTTCTCACAAGAGAGTGGGCTCACTAGACAATTTTGCTTAAGAAAACAGTCATGAATAAAGAATGGTACCAAAACTTCTCCCAACTATACAGCAACAGTTTGGTGACGAACAATGCCTTTTCCAGCTTGATGGAGCACCATGCCATCAGGCAAAACTTATAATGAAGTGGATTGGGGAACAAATCATTGTAATTTTGTGTCCATGGCCAGGAAACTCCCCAGAGCGTAATCCCTTTGTGAACAGGAGTTGGCCCAGAATTTGATTGACACTATGTCTGGGCAAATTGCAGAGTTTGCACAGCAAATTTTGACTCGAATACATTTTATGTTATTTTCAATAAAAGCCATTAAAATTAATGTACACCATAGAAACCAAAAGGATCTAAAAACACAGAAGCAGCAAACTTTGTGAAAACAAGAATCTGTGCCATTCTCAAAACCTTTGGCTGCAGCTGTATATTTCTAATATTTATTGACTTGAGTTGGTCATGGGATTTTGTTGGGCCCCCTGACAAGAGTGATACCTCAGCAGGCTGTGCCACAAGTGTCCAGTATAAGGTGCCCCATTTTTAGCCATATGACAATTCAATATCCTGTCATTATAAAGTATTTAAGCATGTTCTAGCTAACTTTGCCACAAAAGATGATAAAGTATAAAGTCAAAATTTTAAATGTTAAGTCTCCTCCCTTTCACTGTAGTGTGTGATCAGACAACTTTCAGGTGTAGCTGATCTGTTCAGCCGAGATTTCTGCACAACTGTGTGGAGTTTGAGTTCCACTATTGTTAGACACACACGATTCACTCACACTGTGATAAAAAAAAGTCTGATCACACACTGTATTCTTTACACACACTGTCCGATACAGAGTCTGACACACACTCTACTCGTCACACACACTGGCTGATACAGAAACTGATTACACACACTACTCTTCATACTGTCACTTTCCCTTTCTTCTCCCCAATGAGGACAGGCGTGATAGCAGACATTCATTTTCTTTTCTTTTTTTATTTTTCAAGGGCGGCCCGGGTTAGTCCCCTTCCTGACTCTTTGAGCTCGCTACCAGGAGCCTTTCATAGTTTTTGGGGGCAGCCTTCAGGGAACCCCTCTGTGGGAAGCCCTTCCTCTGTCATTAGGGCTGGAGCCCCTTACCTGGAGCCCCTTGCTGTTCTCAGGTGTGGGGCCCTCTTCCAGGAGCCCCTTGCTATCCTTCGGGCCGGAGCCCCCTCCTGGAAGTCCTCCTCCGAGCCAGGGCCCCTTACCTGGAGCCCCTCTCTGTCCTCGGGAGTGGACCCCTTTCCATTGACTTCAACGAAGCCAATGAGAACTATTAAATCCTGCTGGGCCTCCTTTTCTCAGGAGCCACTCCTCTTCATCCTGCGTGCATCCCTCTGGGTCCTAGCGCCTGGCCGGGCCCAACGTGAAGCTTGCTGCCCCAACTGAGGTGAGCCGGGCATAAGCCGAAGTGGTGGAGCGCCGTAGGACGCCTCAGACTTCCCGGGCTGTTGGTGACCGGGTGGATGACTCACCTCAGCTAAGACTTTTTAAAAATCCATCACCCTTCCAAAACAAAATCCCCGAAACCTAAATTTACCTGTGGCAGCCTCTAGCAGCCACCCACCGTCACAGTGCCCATAGTCATGACACATACACAGTCTGATACAGGGTCTGATCACACGCTCTACTCTTTAAACACACACTGATCACAAATTGCTTCTGACGGTATACAGTGCCTTGCAATGTATTCGCCCCACTTGGAATTCTCTCTATTTTGTTATCTTACAACCTGGAATTAAAATGGATTTTCAATTTGATTTTAAATAAGGACTTTGAAAACAAACTTCAGATTAATTAAGTTATAAGTGTCAGGTCTGGAGACTGTTGGCGGATGCTAGAAGCCACCCTTTTCTGTAGAATTGAGTTGGGCCTTTTTTTTTTCTGTGTGTTAAGTGCTTTGTTGGTTGATTGGTTTATGAGGTTTGGTGTTTTGTATTTAAGTTTGGTTTGGGTGGATCTTAGTTGTTGGTCCACCGTCAGTATACTCCGATGTTTTTGACTCCTTTGGTTTTTTTGGCTATTATGCCTTTTGGTTTTCTATGTTTAAAAATAAAGAAGTCTGCAATCATGCCCTTATATACACCCCCCGAAAACCCGCCAGTTGCTATGGCGACGGACCCAAGTTCACCCCAATCTGCCCGCCAAAACCCACGCACCTATACCGTGCCACCCACGTGATCCTCCTGCCCGCAACAATATGTTTTCACTCCCTTTGCTTTGAATTCCCCACCCTTACCTTCAAAAGCCACTTAATTAGTTAAATAAGATCCACTTGTGAGCAATCTAAATCTCATATGATCTCAGTTCATATAGACCTCAGCGTCAGCCTCGGTGCAACACCACTAAGTAAGAGATACCATCAAGCAAGTGACAGCATGAAGACAGAAGAACTCTCAACACAAGTCAGAGACAGTTGCGAGAAGTACAGATCAGGGTTGAGTTATAAAAGCAAACCACAAACCCTGAACATCCCAATGAGCACTATTAAATCCATTATTAGAAAATGGGAAGTTGATGGCCCCATAGCAGAGGGTCACCCACCAAAACTCACAGAATGGGAAAGGAGGGCATTAATCAGAGCAGCAACCAAGAGGCCAAAGATAACCCGAAGGAGTCAGGTAGCTCTACTGCAGAGATGGGAATATCTGTCCATAGGACCAATATAAGCCTCCACACTGCTCAGAGCTGGACTTCCTTATTTTTCCTTCCCAAGAAAATAAGAAAATAAGGCTGACCGTTTGAAAGGTGTATTGGAGACTCCCCAAATGTGGTAGAAGGTGCTGTAGTCAGATGAGACTAAAATAAAACTTTTTGCCCATTAAGGAGAACATTATGTCTGGCACAAACCTAACACTTCTCATCATGCTGAGAACATCATCCCCACAGTGAAGCGACGTAGGAGCAGCATCATCCGGTGGGAATGCTTTTCACTGACAGGGCCAGGGAAACTGTAAGATGGAAGGGCACAAAATATAGAAATTCTTGAATGAAATCTGTTTGAGATTTGAGACTGGGACGGTAAACCTTCCAGAAGGACAACTACCTTAAACACACTGCTAAAGCAACACTCTGGTGGTTTAAAGAGAAACAGGTAAATGTCCTGGAAAGACCAGACCTTAATTCAGTCTCTGGGATGACTTAAAGATTGCTGTACACAAGCGTCATCCATCCAACTTAAAGGAGCTGGAGCAGTTTTTCCAAGAGGAATTGCTGGAATCGCTGCAAAAGGTGACTGTAAAAAAAAAATACTGATTCTAACAGTTATGCACGCTTAGGTTTTCATTTTATCTTATTTCTTGTTAGTTTCAAAATAAAAAAAATTATTTGCATCTGCAAAGTGGTCACTGTGTTGTGTAAATTAAAAGATACAACCCCCCCCAAAATTCTAGGTTGTAAGGGAAAAAGATAAAGAGAATGCCAATGGGGGTGATGCCAAGGCCCTGTATTCCATATTGAAAATTTTATATTAAATATGATTTTCACTGGTAGTCTTGAATTTTTGCCCCCCACTGTGTGTGTGTACAAAGTGGGAGAGAGACAAGAAAGCACGTAGGGAGGCTAATCTTTGCTGACTGCCTGGGGACTGCCTCCCTTTTGTGTGTGTGTGTGTGTGTGTGTGTGTGTGTGTGTGTGTGTGTGTGTGTGTGTGTGTGTGTGTGTGTTTGGACAGTGCTTCTCATCCGCTGCAGAGTGAACACTCAGAGAATCCTTTCAGCGCTGACAGAAAAAAAGCCTGTGAGATGGGCACTGTCTCTTCCCATCACTATTTTTAGGGCCTTTATGCTACCATGCACATTCTCTCTCTCTCTCTCTCTCTCTCTCTCTCTCTTTCTCTCTTTTTGTTCGCACTGTAATTCAAGAAAAATGAATGGGGTATTTCACACTAAGTCAGAAGAGTCTGGGAGTAAGACGTGTTTTTTTGCATGGTGATGTGATCATGCAGTGGCTGCAGTTTTTCCTCAGTACAGATACGTCTTCCTGTGATTAATGGGAGAGCCAATCTGAGCCCGGATCCATCTGCCGCCGACCAATCGGAGGGGTCCACCGAGGACGCCACTGGATGTGTGTGCTGCTGTAGAGCTTTTGTTATGTAAGCACAGGCCACGGCGCTTTCTCTCGCTTAATTTCTAACGATTAGGAAGACGTAGAGACGCGCTGCAGTTGCATTGGGACCAAAATAGATTCCTGTCCTGCAGCACTGTGCATATGTTAATGCAATCAGCATGTGCGCCACCGTAAAAAAGCTCCCATGTGAGTGAGTGTGTGTGTGTGTGTGTGTGTGTGTGTGAGAGAGAGAGAGAGAATGGCAATGGGAGGCTGCCTCTCTCAGTGTGTGCAGCAGCTGTATAAATGTTGCTCTCTGCTGGATCTCTGCTCCGAGACCACAGGAAGCTTCGTTCGCACTGTAATAACTGTAAAACCACTCTGCTTATGCTTATCCACACACACACACACACACACACACACACACACACACACACACACACATACACACACACAAAGACACATACGCTATATGTCTGAAAGCACCCAGGCAGCCATTCTAATTAGTGAGTTCAGCTACTTTAGGGTGCCATTGCTGACACAGTTCAGCACAGCTCGTTTAATCATCTCCACTAACCGATAACATAGGCTCCTAAATAGCCACACATGAGCCTAAGGTCACCATTAGTACTTTTCCATAGGTATACAAAATCTGTGCTGAACCTAAACTGCACTGTGGCACTAAAGACAGTAGTTCTTGTACTTTGTCGATTTCCCAGTTGTTAGGATGCATCTCCATTGTTCTTATGTTTTTGTGCAGACAGTAAACAGTAGTGGCCTCATTCCATGTTGTGATGACATTTTGGCCAATCAGAAAGCAATGATTGGCAATAAAGAGTCGTGTATCTTGAATTTTCCATACTAATTTATTGCAGTTTCTCCATAATTTAGTTACTCCTACCTGCTAAACATGACCCCCTGATCTCTACTATACAGGCACTATACAAATTAGCCAGTCAAAACAGTGGCCATTTACATATACCAGTAATACTTAATAACATCTATTGGACACCTTGCGACGGATAGTTGTGGTACAACTTGGAATCAACAGGGATAACCTGTAGACAGTAGCACCCCTAATTTTAATTTTCTAATTAGAAATATCGATTTACAGATGGTACAAATGTGATCCTTTCCCCCTGGGAAAGTGAATAAACTGTACCTTTAAATGTTTAACCTACATACATGTGCACATACACTGAAACTCCCAGATGCAGCTCTAGCGCTGTTTTCTCATTCAGTACTACACTGAAGGTAAATTCTTTGGGAATCTCTCAACAGTGAGGACAGATCTGTGTGTCCTGGAATCCTGAGCTGGAGCTGATGGAGTCGATCATTCTGTCTGCTTCTAAAATAAACTTTACCACTGTCCCCTGCTGCCCTCAGTGTGTGACGTCGTTTTGTCTGGGTTTGTGTTCTGGCTGGAGTGAGGGTGAGCTTGTTTGGGTTGACAGCACAGCGTGATGAGTGAAACACTAATTAAAATGGTTCACACTCACAAACAGGGAGCACAATATATCAACTGTTAACTCTTAGAACCTGGAGCGTATTTTCCTGTTTTTGCATCACTTGTTCTCATCTAATATTTTAAGATATTATAAAATGGAGATAGTGTCTCTATTTGGACACAGCTGACTGAAAAATAAACAAAGAATGGAAAATCACCCTTTACTATTATAATCCACTAATATGCAATTTTTTTGGGGGGGAAATATTCAGCTTACACATTAGTATTACAATAAGGGATGTTGAGAAAATGTTTAAAAATCAAACTGCAAATATTTACAAACACAAGTAAGTCTGTTCCAATAATTTACTTACTTACAGATCCTCTCCTCCCCAACCCAAACTCACATACACCCCTTCTGCCCACCCCCACACTCACATACACCCCTTCTGCCCACTTCCACGCTGACTCACACCCCTTCTACCCACCCCCACACTCACATACACCCCTTCTGCTCACCCCCACACTCACATACACCCCTTCTGCCCACTTCCACGCTCACACATACCCCTTCTACCAACCCAGTACTCACAGACACCCCTTCTGCCCACTTCCACGCTCACACATACCCCTTCTACCCAACCCAATACTCACAGACACCCCTTCTGCCCACTCCCACGCTAACTCACACCCCTTGTACCCACCCCACACTCACATACACCTCTTCTGCCCACCTCCACGCTCACACACACCCCTTCTACCAACCCAACACTCACAGACACCCCTTCAACCCACCCCCACACTCACATACACCCCTTCTGCCCACCCCCATGCTCACACACCCCCCTTCCACCCAACCCAACACTCACAGACACACCTTCGACCCATCCCCACACTCATATACACCCCTTCTGCTCACCCCCATGCTCACACACACACTCCTTCTACCCAACCCAACACTCACAGACACCCCTTTGACCCACCCCACACTCACATACACCCCTTCTGCCCACCCCATGCTCACACACACCCCTTCCACCCAACCCAACACTCACACACACCCCTTCTGCCTACCCCCACACTCACACACACACCTCTTCCACCCAACCCAACACTCACACACACCACTTCCACCCACCCCCACAATCACACACACTTTTCTGAAAAAGTGAAGTTTTTGTTTTACATGATATGGGCCCTTTAATAACTACACAAACTAAAAGCCAAAGAATTCCTTTAAACTCACAGAAGATCACTGAAAATGTATTTTATCATATAATAAGATATTTTAAGCAGTTGTATAAGTCTCAAATTGAATTTAAAGCAATAAATAAGGCAGAATAATTGTGTATTTTTATCTACTCTGACCTCTTTAGTTGAAAGAAAATAATATAGCACACGCAATGACACACACACACACACACACACATATACAAACTATTAACAAAGATCTACAGGCCACTGGAGGAACCAAATTCAATTACCTAAAAGGTTGTGTACATGTGCACCCGCGTTTGAATGCGCTTTGAAGTGCCTGAAGCAATGTCTGTGTGTGTGTGTGTGTGTGTGTGTGTGTGTGTGTGTGTGTGTGTGTGTGTGTGTGTGTGTGTGTGTGTGTG
>JBBPDE010000015.1:487124-505227 GCA_037974605.1 Nannopetersius ansorgii | reverse complement strand
CGATTAATCGCGAGTTAACTATGGCAAACTTGAGATTAATCGCGATTAAATATTTTAATCTACTGACAGCCCTAGTTGATACAGAATAGAAATGCAAAGCAAATGTGATTTTTCTGTTTGATAAACTGAGTGTGCAGTATGTTATCAGTATTGGACGTGTTGTGTGATTCTTTCTAATCACATTATTTGTGTCTTGAAGATATGCAGTATTTATTATGGGAGTCAGTATCAATCACACGTCATGCGAGTTATTTGCTCGAAGATGAAACTTTATGAGCAATCTGTCAGAGTGGCCTCCTAAGAAACAAATGATGGATCAAGACTCCAGCCCTGTCAGCAGCTGTATTCCAAGATATATTCCTTTTTGAGGTGGCCAGTTTCAGATGGGGTCCTGCTGACTGGTGTTTGGTTTTTTAAACAGTGACTGATCGTAACTGACTAGGAGTAAAGAGTAAAAGTTGGAACACTGCCTTTTACCGTAGCCGACTGGTTCTTCCTGAGAAAGGGCTTTAAAGGACCATTAGGATTTCTCTGTGGGATATTAGGATTTCTCCAGTGGGTCCTGATTTTCTGTGGGAGGTAAAGTAATGAGTAATGAGACTTTTTTCCCAGTAACTACACATTTCTGATTATAAATAAGTACTAGCGATTCACAGGATGACCCCTAACCTAATTCAAACAGATTTGGGTCAATTTATTAAAAGATCTGGGTGAGGGTGAGTAAGCTCTTTAGAAAATTTAGCGTGTGTGGACCGGATGATTCACCTTATTAGAATGTTTTGTGGATGTGGGCAAGGCAAGTCAGCTTATTAGAAAATGATTACTGTCCATTTCTTTAGAAAATTTAGTGAGTGCAGGAGGGGCAAGTCAGCTTAATAAAAAATATGGGACTGCTGTCAGTGTGGGACATCAGCTGAGGTTATACGGGTGTGTGCTGAGTGAGTCAGCTTATAAGAAAATTTTGTGGGTGTATGTGGGGCATGTAGGCTTATTACAAAATGAAGTAAGTGCAGGAGGAGTGAGCCAGCTGATTTGAAAATACAGTGGGTGTGGGTAGGGCAAAAAGTATGGCACTGCTGGTCCAGTCAGGTTCAGATCGTTGATTCATAAATAAACTTTCAGGTTGGCTTTCCTAATGGAGTGAGTGGGTGTGGGTCATAAAAAACCTGTAAAACAATAGAACTGTTAGTGTGCATTTCCTTTTTTGCTGCTTTTTGAACAGCTACACATCCACCTGTGCACAAACACACACTTGCTCTTGGACTCACACACAGACTTTAGAATGCTTTTCAGAGAAAGAGTCAGACGTAAAATCACACAAAACAGACGAATTTTGAAAAAGTGTTATATCTGTGTGATATTCGTGTCACTTCTCTTCTCTGCCCACAGGCTCAGGTTGAGGCAAAGAAGGAACATGAAGGTGCCGTCCATTTGTTAGAGGTGAGTGTTGTGTATGTGTGAGTGTGTGTGTGCTGTGCACACTAAGCATGTATTCTGTTCTCAGTGTGTAGCTAAAGATAAACTTGCAGTGCTCTTCATTTCATTTTTCACAGTAACTCATACTGGTGGGCATCTGTGCTATTTTATGAGTGACTTTTAAGGTTTTTTTTTTTTTTTTTGAGAACCTTCAAAAATACTTTCTGTCTGTTTATCCAGGCAATTCACTTTTATTATTATTTGATTTTCTCTCTGTGAATTTTATCACTGCCATGCTATTATCTCAAATGTATGCATTAACTCGTATTCTCGTATGCCATTGTTAACCATACTGAGGCCTTAAATGCTGATTCTGCATGGCTTTCTTTTGTTTTATGGCCTCTTGCTCTGATTTAGACTGTTCATAAGTGTGAACGTTTGAGCTGGTTGCTTACATCTCTTGTCACTGTGTTATTGGTCTTTTTTTGCATATACAGAATCACTTGGACAGCATGCAGGTATTGGCCAGTTATTTTTCCTCCAACGTGTTCCCATCCTTCCCTCTGCCCCTCCCCCTCCCCGTAACCCCCCACCATTTCCTCTGTTTGGGGAGATAACCCCTTTTGGTGTTAATGTGCACCCCCATGTTCATGACCGTAGCACTAGTGTGGCCTGTAGTAGTGATATTTATGTCCTCAGCCCAAGATGAAGAGCAGCTTCGGACAAGCTACATTCATCTGTGGGATGTTTCGTATCAATGTGATCTCATTTGTTTCTTCACATTTATGAAGAAAGATCTCCCACAACCCTTATTAACCAAACCCAGCCTTTTTCATGAAGACTTGAACAACTAACAACTCTTCGCTAGTTTGTGTTTTATACACCCAATCAGGTGCTGATGAGACTTATTTCAGTGTGTATACAGTACTGTGCAAAAGTCTGAACTGGCCCTTCTTGTAGACGTTCTTGTATTGTTAATGTAATTTTGAGGATGAGTTCCCCAGGCTTCCTGAAGAAATTTCAAAGACTCTCATTTTCAGCCCCTGAACCTGACCAGTTTCAGTGGAATGGTTTTTGTTTGTTATGCCACACAGTGACCCAAGTGTTAATCGTTTGAACAGAACAGAACACATCTAACTTAAGGCCTTGACGAGTAAGAAACAGGTGCAGATGATTCCAGATAATTCGGCGGTGATCAGTATACTGGTGGTGCTGAATGCTGAGTGGTCAAACACCTTTATCTAGACACCATGTATGTTTAGGCTCCATTTGGTATGGGAAATATAAGACAGTTTAACAGGTAGAATTTGCATTTCTGTACAAACAGGTGATCCAAAGCTAAATATAGAGAGATGAGGGGTGCCTCAAGAGTTTTACACAGTACTGAATTTCTGAGGCGAAAAGGTCCTTATCTTCAGAATGTTTTTCTTTACTTCATGAAACAAGATTTTATTCCCTAAAGTAAATTTGAGATCATTTCTGTTTTCATTTCTATTTAGCTAATGTTAATTAGCTATCTGGCTAATTAACACTGGCTAAATAGCTACTGTGCTTTACGTTTTTATGTGTCTGTGTGTGCCATATAAGAACAATAAGCATGGCAGCTGTTTATTCAATCTGAAGTTCTTATATCTGTTATTGTGAGTGGGTGTTTTCTTGATTAGCGTACATCTTTTCCTCAGGTAGGTAAAAGCTAAAGGTGAGCTAACAGTTTAGCTTGGTTACCCAACAAAAGCATGTGAGGCACTGCAGTGTCATTCCCTGAGGAGGGTTTTAACATGTGGTAACTTGGTCAATTTGATCTTGTCCCTCTGTAGCCAGTGTCATGGATATTTAAAAAACTCTGGGTGTAGCTTGGGTTTTTGTCTTTAGCTGTGTTGAAAAAAAATGTTCCAAAGCCCAAATACTACAGAATCCAAACAGAATCTATCTATATTTATATCCAGAGTTTCTCTGGATTCTCAAACATGTGGATATTTGGCAAACAATATACAGATAAGGCTACACAAATAAGGATACAAGATACAGATAATCTACATGTGAGGCTACAAACCTCAGCACTATTATGGAGGTGAATGCCAGCTTCTCAAATTGAATGTTGTTCCTCTCATAGCAATAGGCGATGAAGCTTGCTTGTTTGCGTTGGCTGTTGTTTTGGAGGTTGCCAGTGTTATGTCTCTTCAGTGCATTTCAGAATTAATGTTCATATTTTGGAAATTCAGAGGATCCAATGACACTGACAGGAAAAATGTCATACAGCAAATGATGAGTTTGGGGCTAATATCTAGTCCTCATATAGAAAAGCAGCTAAGACCAAGTATTTAAGTGAATTATACAGTTTAACACATATTGTACAGTTCCATTATATTATATATATATTATATTAAACAGACCATACCTACAGGACCTATATCATGGAAAACCAATTTTTTTAAAACATCTCTTTTGAATTCGTTTTTTTGATGAATACCATACATCTGCATTCAGTACATTCAGGTTTAAGTTATATACAGGTGGAATACAGTGCACCCAATCAGAAGAAAGTAATTTGCATATACATTTGCATAAATCTTTCTTCTTAACCAGGTACAGAATGAAGTATGAAAAAATGAAGGTCTAGCCTTTTCAGGACTTTTTAAGTAGCGCTTCTCAGGACCTTTCTCTTCTCTTTTTGGGGATCCTGTTATTGCAGTAATAAAAGTATCTGGCCACTTGCAGTGATTCCTTATTGGGTTTTTGACACTAAATCTGAGTGAAAGGGGCTAATATGTGGAGTCCATGAAGTGAATAGCATAATATTTTTTTTTGCTCTGCCCTTTTGGTCACATTTTCTAAATATCTAATGTCATTATCTTTTATAGATAATGTGTCCTGAAGGGAGAGAAGTACCGAGCAATACCCTTTTTCAACAGGAACAGCGTCTCTTATTTCACCCTCTGTACCTCCTGCTTTGTCCTGGTTTTATTCAGTATTTGTCCTGTAAACGCATTACATCTCTGTAGTCCAGGAGTAAAGAAATTACTTTTAACTTCTTTACTCCAAATGCACCTGTTCAACCAAGAAATGTTTGTTTTTAGTTTTGCATTGGAGCTATGAGGCTATAGCAGCAAGCAGCCAAAAAACAAAAAACAATATGGACAATATAAGGCTTTTATATAACTCAGAGAAAAGAAAAAAATGTCACAAGATCTTCTTTGCCCAGCTTGTTTCTACTAGACATAACAGCACAGTTTAAAATCAGACTAAGATTTTGGCCATTCCTCTAATCTCAGCCTGATCACAATTTAAGATCTTAAAGTGCTTTTTCTCTTCTCTCACGGCTCTGATCTTTATTCAGCTCAGATAATCAGATCTTTAGATACACCATAAAATTTTAAAGAAACTTGATTGTCTTAGAAATAACTCTGTACAGCCTTTGAAATTTGCTACCCACTGTTATGAGATCCATAAGGATATTAAAATGAAGAAAACTGAGAAGTGAAATAAATTCTCATGAAAGACTTAAGCTGATTTTTTTCTCTTATTTCTTCTTTATGTGCAGAGGGTTAGGAGAAAAGTAGATCTATAGGAGTTTACTTCTAGGAGAAGCTAGAACTAAACTGCTATAGACTGATTTGGTAGAGACATGTAAATATATTGGTTCTGAGTGAAATTAAAACAGGCTTTTTTGGAGTTAGTTTCTGTGTATCAAGGTCAAGGTAACTTTATTGTCATCAGCAGCTGTGTACACATAGTGTGATAATGTTTCTACATGGGCCATGGTGCAACATATTTAGCAACATTCAAAAAAGTGCAACAGTGTGACAGTACGGGATAGTGACTAGTATTGCACCATAAGCATAAGCATAATTAGCACTGAACCACATTGAGTGAGTGGTAAAGTATAAGGTCATGAAATAACAGGACATTGTAAGTCCAACGTGTAAAATGAGAGGTATACAAAGGTATATATGGACCAGATGGACAAGTGAGTATATGGTATGATTGATTTTCTTTGATATAGGCCTTTTAACAAAATGCAAATACCATGTAAACCACCTTTTACAGGGGGACACACTAACAGATTGAGTTTGGTGCAGTGAACAGTTACATGTTTAAGAGATGGCCTAGTTCTCGTCCACGCGCATCCGGAGATGTTTAAAATCATGGGTTTCTTTTTGCATTTTCAACAAAATCTTCATCCTAATGAGGATGTTTTGAGAATAGTGCGGTGAAAGTGATGTGAAGACAACATACTTTTGAAAACCTGTTCATTTGAAACGTTATTCACAAACATTCACTCTGAGAACCCCACTTATTCCTGTTTTTCGTTTTTTTATTATGATTGGTTATTCGTTCATTTATTTATTTATTTTGCTTTAATGCCTTCTCATCAAGACACGTGTTAAAAGTCATCGGGGTATTTTTTAATATGTGCTATCAAGTTTCCATCCCATTTTAAAAAGTGAGCTCCTGATGCCCCTGTGCTATGGTTTAATGAAAAAGGCAAGAAAAATGCGGTTCTAAACTCAAATCGTCCCCAAATGGCCAAACAGAAACTCATTTGTGTTTCAGAGCTCTGCTCACCAAATTGAAAAACAGGAACAGGCACGTTAACATCATGATGTCAGCCTTTTCCATAAAGCTGCATTTTGCTTGTTCATACCAGAGCAATGATAACCACTCAAAACCATTTTTTTAGGTAGAAGCCAAGAATGTCTGGATATGTGTGATCCAGAATGACAGTTTAAACAAAGAGCCCAAAAAACACACTGCCTGGCCCTTCAGTCATTTTGCATGACCCCTGTCTGTGCTGAGTATGTTGGGGTCCCTGTCTTACCCTTTTGATCCACTACAGTCACCACCTGTATTGATTTATGTGGACATTGTAATATATATGCTTGTACCTACTTATGGTAAGCTAAGTTTAGCGCTGGTTAAGAGCACACAGAGTTGATGGTTTCAATTAAATCTGTTTATGTGGTTTCTGATAACATATGTATACCAGTATGTGCAAATTTGACAGAATGCTATACGCCTGCTTGTTAGCCACATTTGCATTGTAGCTCCAGTGGGAAACTAAAACTAATTAACCAAATGTGTCTGATAGATGAAATTTGGGGTAAAACTGATGAAAGTTATGCTATATTTTCTACTGCTTTAAACGTAATTCAATTCAGTTTAATTCAGAATCCAGATCTAAGCCCTTAGTGAGCCTAAGGTGAAAGAGGTGGGGGAATAATTCCATTAAGCTGGAGCAAGAAACCTTGTGAGTTCCTCAAAAGGGGAAAACATTTTGCTTTGGTCAACCTGTAGAGTGGGAAAGCAGGAAAGAGCTGTCTCTGTTTAGATAACAAACATCAGAAGTGCACAGACTTAATCAATGTTGAACAGATTGACTTTCTGTATCTAACAGAGTAGGTACTGTTAAGAATTAGTTGTAGTAGATTTTGTTGGAGTAGTTGGGCGTCTCTAGTGCACAGCAACAGGAACAACAATCTCAGTCGGAGCTTTTGAACAGCAGTTGCCCATGATTGGGGGAGGAGCATGTGAACCAACTGAACCAGTTGAGGAGATTTGGGCAAGGGACCCCAGCAATTGCAGATCTGGGATGAGGTGGTGACTTGGAGCACTGATCGTTTTTTGTTAGGCTAGACTGATGGGCAGTGGTTCCTATTAGCAAAGACAATCCAGAGAAAGTTATGGGAGACGGATAGAAAAAGTTAGTTTAGAGCTAGTCATATAGGCCATAAAACCCACATTGATTCTTGGCTTTGTTTCAGTTCTGTTTCAGTTCTGTTAGTTCTTCAGTTCTGCTGCACTGGAAGGCAGAATCTCTTCTCTTCTGCAGACTCATGTGCTGCTGCCATTGTTTTGTGCTGGTCAGCCACATGCTGCACTGCTCACTAGTAGGTTATTTAAAGTAGAGGAGGTAAAAAATACTAAATGTTCTTCATTTGGAGCAGCAACAGCGGCGCTCACAGAGTGTTATTAGATTTTACTTTCCACTCCTGGAGTAAAATAAAGCACAGATCCAACTACAGGTTACTTGCTGCCGGGAAAACGTCAGAAAGGTTGTTCTGAACTGTAGAGAGAAATAAGTGACTATGGAGCTATGGAACTATTAGACACAGTTTCTTAAAGGAAGACGTTAAAATCTCTCTCTCTTTCTCTCTTCCTGTTTCATTCTCTCCTTTTTCTCTCTTTTTCTCTTTGTGTATGTCTCTCCCTATATCTCTCTCCTCCTCTCTTTCTCTACCTGCATCCGTCTTTGCTCTCTATTTCTCTCTCCTCTTTGTCTCTCTCTCTCTCTCTCTCTCTCTCTCTCTCTTTCTGTCTATTTTTCTTTTCTTTCTATTTCTCTTTCCTTCTCTCTCTTTTATTATTTCTCTCTCTTGTTTGTCACTCTTTCACTCTCTCTTTCTTATATACCCATTTCTCTCCTTTTCCTTCTCTTTCTCTCTTTTTTCCCCCTATCCTCCTCTCTCTGTCTCTCTCTCTCTCTCTCTCTCTCTCTCTCTCTGCAGGCTAAAGTGAGGGAGTTGGAGGAGAGATGCCGGTCTCAGAGCGAGCAGTTTAATCTGCTCTCTAAAGAGTTGGAGAAGTTCAGGCTTCAGGCTGGAAAGTTTGACATTCTGAGCTCTAGCCAGCTGTCAGGGGGTGACTCGCCTGGCTCTCCCACCAAAACCCCCTCACTCTCCCAGCTCCTCAACGGTCTGGCCGCCCCCACAGGGAAGGGTGAGTGACGCATGTACACACCGTCACATGCTGATCAGCTCAGAGATCGCATTGAAAAACACTGCTGCACTGAATTTTGTCTCTTTTAAATATAATTTCGAATATGAGTTACATCAACACATCTCATCAGCTGAGCATTCATTCAGAGCATTCAGTGCATCTCTGTTTTCACACACACACACACACACACACACACACACACACACACACACACACACACACACACACACACACACACACACAACATCTTGAAAGGTATCATAAAGTGGCTTATGATCAAGGGCATAAGATTGATTTTGACATTAATGGGATCACAAAAGTGGTAATTTTGCTCCAGTCATAGTGCAATCTTTCATACTTTAACATCAGAGTACATGTACATACTACACATGGGGGACACCTATAGGCTGAACCTGTCATCCATGTAAACAATTATGAAGTAAAAATCACAGAACACAAGAAATTCTTTATTTTAATTAATCACCTGACTGGAACTTTGAAGTACTAGCCATCCTCTGGTTCTTCCTCGTCAGTCAGTTTCCGTCCACAGAGCTACTCTTGACTCTGACAAACTGTGTAGAAACCAAATGACACTGACACTGTACAGCTATATATTGTACATATAAGGAAGGTGTTTCTGATCAGGTGGCCACTGAGCGGAACTGCAAGGTGGATGATTCTGATAAAGGAGCCACGTGTTTTCAGATGCAGCTTCAAACTTTAAGGATGTACCTAAATATCCGAATGTCAATATTTAAATCTTTTGAACCTGTCAGATATTTGAAAGATTGTTCTTTTTGTCCCTGTAGTCCTTTTCCAGTGTTATATGTAGATTGGTCCTTTCAGGTCTTCATACACCTGTGCACTAAAAAAAGAGCTATCAGACCACTTCGTCTAAGAGTAGAGTGTCACGTCAACAAGAACCAGTCATAACACACAATCACTTAAATGAAAACACAGGACACCTGACACTGAGACCTTTGACACAACCATACACTTAATTCAAAATACAAGTCCCAGAAATGAAATCCCCATTGCAGCCTCTAGCGGCCGCTCTGTGGACACCACAAAGAGCAAAAACATGGATGAGCTTCAGGGCTGGTGGTGACTCTTGAGAGACTTTGCCCTTCCATCATGACTGAGAAAAACTAGTGAGTGGAATTGGATTCCACTAAAATGGGCAAAAATGTGTAAAGGCTGTATTTTCACTACTGAAACTGCAGGCGATATTGGTGGAAGTGCAAGGTTTGTCCATTCCTCAATGGAGATGGGCTGACTTGGTCCTGTGAGGACGGGAGATGAAAATACAGTCTGCACTCAGTAATGAACCCATCAATCAGTCCAATCTGCTGCTTTTTTCCTCCTCTTCCACCTCAGCCTCATTTACCTTGTGTGGTTATTACCCCCCACCACACGCTGTTTACACGTGTGACGCTCGCAGTGACCTTTAGGAAGAGACAGGCCAGACGTATGGATGATTAGCTGAGGAGATTGATGGAGCAGGGGATAGTCTGGTCCATAGATTGTGCATTTGGCTATAAATGAGAAGCTGGAGCAGAAGAGCTGCTCATCATTGTCAACTGTCAAAGGCTTTGGTGAATGCGATCTAAGATGGAGTACCTGTGTTTATCGCCAATCCACACAGCATTAAATGGCAAGTGCTATTAAAATTTGAAAGATTCAGCAGTTTCTGAGTGGCGAATCACTTCTTATATATGGCTTTTTGGTGGTGGAAAAGTAACCTACCTCCTTTTGGAACAGCTGGTGGCCTGGTGGTAAGAAGGTGAGCGTGTAGGAGAGTAAATACTGTTTTAGACTGTTTTAGATCATTTTTATTTGTTGAAATCAGATTTTACCATTACAAATTCTAAGACTTAACGTTCAGTGTACGGAGACTGCAGCTTACCATACAAATTGTGCTTAGCTGCCCCATTATCTGCTGACTAATGAGGCTAAAGGTGAAGCAGTGTCAACAAAATAGAAAATAAATATTCAGTGGCAAAGATTTGCCTGTGTTGATCAGTGACATTCTTACCTACCTTGTTATTATGATGATAAACATACTTTCAGCTTGTGTTCAGTTTTAAAGGTGGTTTCTTTTCACACCTGAAAATTGTTTTTATATTAATTGAAAATTCCCTGCACGTTAAATAAATCACATTGTTTAGCATGTTCTGAGGGGATGAGTATGAGTGAAATGAAGAAATGCAATACAGCCTAACACTCATCAGAAAGTGTTTGAAACTGGGTTTTATATTCAGATTATTTCTGGAGGTTCTAGAAGTTCTAGAAGTTAGAATCAAATATAAAACTATATATTTATCTATATACTTAATAAGACTTTAGGATGAGTGAAAATTGGTTTATAACAAAAGGATGGGTTTTATATTTGGTTGATTGTCACTAGAACTTAACTCCATACCTCTAGTAACAGTCAACTGAATATGAAACCCATTTTCCATTTGTTATAAACCTTGGTGGCAAAGTGGAAAAAAGTTAATTGTGTAAGATTATAAGTTCTAGGTTTTAAAAAGAATAATGCTCTCCGCGTATATATTTTAGAAATGTTAATGTTACCAGTGCAAATAAGCCTTCTCGCAATCTGATTGGTTCATAGGCAGAATCAGGGATATCGTGACTAATAAACACACATAAATGGCCGAATCAAAGTTGTCGTAGCTCATTTTTCCTGTGCTTGGTTCCAAATTTTGCTGAATCAATTTTCTGATTCTTCATCACTGTTTAAATTCATAAACAAAGAGATCATAACAGATCACTAATGCTGTTAGCTTATGCTTCACATTTAATGTGTGTGTGTATGTATGTCTGTCTGTAGGTAATGAAGGGTCCCTGAGCAAGTCCATGATCTCCGAGTTCATCCGGCCTCTGCAGATGAGTGGGGGAGAGAAGGCAGAACTTCTGTCCGTCAAACCCAGTTTCCTGTCCCGGAGCACGCCCTCCAGCCCCCGCCGGGCCTTCCTCTCTGAGGTCCGTCCGGTCATCGCTGCTGCTGTGAGTCATTCAGCGAAGTTTCATCAGACAACCATTCTTGATCTTTGGCTCGCAACGGCCAATTAATGAGCATCTGAGGGTTTTTTTACATTTTTCCAGACCTATAAAGAAGTAATTTATTGAACACTTGTCTAGGTTTAGCCTTGCCAAAGTTCAAAGGATATCCAGCAAATATTCAAATTGGAATTGAAATTCAAGGCATAATGCAATATCTCCCACAACTAACAAACTCAAATGTTTTATTGATTGAATGATCTGCGATTGAGAAATAACAAAAAAGCATATTAATGCTTTGGCCACTGTAGCTTATCTGAAAGGGTTTTACACACACACTCTTACAGACACACACACATACATGCACACGCGCACACGCACACACACACACACACACACACACACACACACACACACACACACACACACACAGCCCTAACGTGAAGAGTAATGGCTTTGCCAGACTCTCACTGCAGATTTAATGGCTGGGGTGCACTGAGATTGTGTATTGAGAAATACCATCTGTTAACTAAGTTAATAATCACAGTCGCAACAGGAACCTTGTTAATAACAATTTTTATTTCTATCATAAACATGAAACCAGGCTGTGTGAGTGTGTGTGAAAGGGGGTGGGTGAAAATGTCTCTGTCTGTCTGTTCAGACCATGTCCTGCTGGTGTTATTGGCACCTTCACACACCAGTCTGCCATTCTTAATCACCCATAATGGCACACCGCGCACTACTTACTGGATACTACACAATGCACACTGTACACTACTCACTGGACATTATGCAATACACACTGTACACTACTCACTGGACAGTACACAATACACACTTCATGCTTCTCACTGGACAGTACACAGTACACACTGTACACTACTCACTGGACATTATGCAATACACACTATATACTACTCACTGGACTCTACACATTACATACTGTACACTATTAATTGCACTTCACGCAATGCTCACTACATACTACTCACTGGATTACACACTGTACACTACACTAGACAGTACGCAATATACACTACACACTGTACTCTATTCCAGTGGTTCCCAACCTTTTTCCCTGAAGCCCCCCTTGCCTGTGTCCAAGACAAGCCAGGTCCCCCAACTCCTACCTGCATAGACGCATAAAAAGATTGAAAGGATTCATTACAAACTTTTATTTGCAAAAAATAAACAATGGTTTTAGGTTTTTGCTCTTATACTCTTATACACATACATACACACACACACACACACACACACTTTTACGTTTCCCAGATATTGGGATTTTATGAATTTAATGTCTACAAATATAATTTTGGTAACCTCAGTGCAGAAAAAAATTTTGCGCGCCCCCCTAAGGGGGGCCCGGACCCCAGGTTGGGAACCACTGCTCTGTGCAATATACAGTACACACTGGATGCTATGCAAAACACACTACACACTGGACACTACACAATTCACACTGCACACTTGATACTGCATGATACACACTGGACACTCCGCAACACACACCTACACACTAGACATTACGCAATACACACTAAACATTGGATAATGATAACGATGGTGATGGTAAGGAAATGTGGCTGAATTCAATACTCGTAAAAAATAATAGTTTTGGACACTGAGACTGACATAAATTGCCAGAATTGATTCTGGCCAAGCCTGTCGCAACTTCCTAATTTTCTCTCTTTCGGTTGCAGATGGACAAAGAGCTCAACCTGTCTCCCCGCGCCAAGCCCAGGTACACAGGAAAAGTCAGGCTGTGCGTTGCCCGCTATAAGTGAGTATTTTAAAGTCAAATAGCATCTCTAATCATCAAATGTTACAGTCTTCTGAACTGGACATTTACTGACAGCCATTTCTTGTGGCCTCAGTTACAACCCTTACGATGGCCCCAATGAACACCCTGAGGCAGAGCTCCCCTTGGTGGCTGGGAAGTACCTCTACGTTTACGGGACCATGGACGAAGACGGCTTCTATGAAGGTGTGTTTTCTCTTTCCACTGCTGTGTAACTGTACTGTAAACCAGACAAAGTAGCACATCTAGCTTCTGTGGTACATAATAGCTTTTTGCTTGACAGATTTGCTGCATTTATTCAAGTACAGCATTTTCTGCTTTTAAAGGCCCCATATCATGTAAAAACAAATAATCATTGTTTTCAACAAAAAATTGGTTTCCTTAGACAGTTCAACATAACAGCCCATTATAAATTTGATGCCGTAGCCATGCATTTAAATATGCCCAACCATTCTGCCTACAGCAGTTTCGCCCATCCTGTACCCATGTTGGCATGATTTAATGAGGACAAAAAAATATACAGGCAAGTAGTATATGGCTCATTTTAGCATTTTCAGCATTTTGAGTCTCTTTTTTTATCAGGGGAGCTGTTGGACGGCCAGCAGGGCCTTGTCCCTTCCAACTTTGTGGACTTTGTTCAAGATGAGGACCCTCTCTCCACTTCGCTGTCAGAGCGCCTAAAAGAATCATCCTACCTCAACCACAGCTCAGCCTCTCTGGGCAGCAGCAGTGCAGTCAGCACACTCAGCACGCTGCTGTCTGAGAAGCTGGAGGCTTTGGGCTCTTGTACGGGCACAGGAACTAGCAGCAGCAGTGGAGTTAGCAGTCTAGGGCCTAGCCTGGGGCCTAGCTTGGGTTTAGGCCTTGGTTTGGGCTTGAGTCATAGCCTGGGGTCCGTGGACCCCCTGGGGCCCTGCAGTAATGGCTCCGGTACAGCCACGCTAGACCTTAGCATCGACGAAATCGGAGAAGATGTAGTGCCTTACCCCCGCCGCATCACTCTCATCAAGCAACTAGCCAAGAGTGTGATCGTTAGCTGGGATGCTCCAGTGGTGCCACCCGGTTGGGGGTCAATAAGTGGCTACAACGTCCTGGTGGATCAGGAGGTGCGCATGAGTGTGCCGTTTGGCACACGTACCAAGTCACTAATCGAGAAGCTAAACCTAGCCGTCTGTGCACATCGTATTTCGGTGCAGAGCGTAACGGACCGTGGCCCCTCGGACCCCCTGCGCTGCACCCTACTGGTAGGGAAAGACGTGGTGGTGGCGCCACACTGCCTGCGCATGGACAGTGTTACCCAGACCTCGGCCGAGCTGTCCTGGATGCCCAGCAACAGCAACTACAGCCATGCCATCTTCCTCAATGACACGGAGTACGATGTGGTGAAACCAGGCAACTACAGATATCGCTTCTACAACCTGAAGCCCATGACTGTGTACAAGGTACGGGTGGTGGCCAAACCCCACCAAATGCCCTGGCAGCTGCCTCTAGAGCAAAGGGAGAAAAGGGAGATCTCTGTGGAGTTCTGCTCTCAGACTTCTGGTAAGCTTCACCTACCATACCCACACTCACCACTACTGCTCCCTACAAAAGTTCATTCGAAGTGGAAGCTTTTGGTGTGAAATAATGCCGCTCTCAAGTGCACTTGCCAATATAGTAATTACAAGATCCAAGGACATGAATGGTCAAATTAAGTTGTATTTACTACTGGGAAACTAGAGAAAGAGACAGGTATTTAGTGGGAATATCAATAGAAGGTAAGATGGTAATTTTTGAAATGCTATTATGTAGAACATTAAAACAAGTCTGTTCCATAAACAGAAAGTTAAATAGGTGAATGAAATTGATGACGCCTTTGTTTTAAAAAAAAATCATTAAAAATATTATTCTACCCTATTAGTCTGTCTTTCCTCTCAAGACTGCTTTGTTCTATTTTTTGTTTGTTTGGGGTTTTTTTTGATAACACATTGGCCTCAAAAACAACCCTTTTTGAGGGGTTGCCCTTTTTTTCCCCCTTTTTTTCTCCAAAAGACTACTTCCTCATGATTTCCGAACTGGGAAACCGGATCTTCCAACAAGCACTTGAAGGCAACATAACTTGTCTGAATAGTCTCTTCAAGAAAGCAGTGGCCACTATTCCACCAGTCTTAGCTTATATACAGCCAGAGATACAGTCAAACTCATGCAAAATCCCTTCCAGCACAGTCAGTCGATCAAGACATGTTTGGTGTCTAAAGGTTGCTTCCTTAATATTGCTCTCGGTATGCAAAGGTATTGTTATGGAAGCTTAAGGAACTGGCATTATGAAAGGCTTTACTACTACTATTTTTAGTAATGTACTTTAATTTATTTTTATAGGTAGATAGTCCAGCTAACAATGGCAATAATAATAATAATAATAATAATAATAATAATAATAATAATAATAATAATAATAATAATAATAATAATAATAATAATAGTAATAATAATAACAATAATACAGAAACCACTTGTTTGAGGTGAACTCAAATACTGTATGGAGCTTTAGGGATTTGCACAGTTCTACCTGGAATATGAACTTCCTTTATCTTGCTACATACTTACCTTCAGACACCAAACATGTCATACCTTTGGGTATGCATTTGATCTTTGGAAAATTACCACATAATACTCTACAGCTGGAATCACTTTTGTTTTATTGATAATTATTGATCAGAACCGTCAGTAGGTAGAACATTATTCTTTCCATTTCGTGTATGGGAGTATTCCGCGTTCTGATTCACAACTTGACACTCTGGTCCAAGTTTTATCCGTTTACCTGACCACAGCAGCGACCACAAGTGATTCAAACTAATGTTAATGTTTTGAGTTTTACACTTTTTACGCATTGTTGATTTTTACGGATAGAAAAGGTATAATTGATTTTTAGCACAATATAAGTTTAGCTCCAGTTTTACTTTCCTATTATAACTGTCACGCACACCAGGTCACGTGCAGTCAAAGGGCACTGGATATGAGTACACGTCAGGTATTAAAGGTGGAAACAGGTGTTAGTACTCGCACAGACATTGAAGTGACATGCTTCAGTTCTTACGTGTCCCTATATCCTTTGTCTCCAGTACTGTGACTACTCAGAGCTCTGAGGAGCTACCCTCATCTTCCCCTGTGTGTGCGAGTGAGAACGAGGACCTGTTTGGTGCGGGTCTCTACTCCCTAAGGAGCGTTCTCAGATTAAATAGCGTGGTTTACCCGCTCCCTCGTGCCATCCGTGTTGGGGCTCTTCCGCCACGCAACAAGGTTGGGTTCTGGTGCGTCTGGTCCTGCATTCCTGTGCTAACGTGACAATAACACTTATGCAAAGCAGATGAAAAGGATCAAAAAGTGAATCTTCCATGTTGTAATGACAATACATTATCATATTTCTTTCAGCCAGTGACAAATGTACTGAAAATAAGTTAGCTGCTTATTAAAGGCTGAAGCTCTGCAACACTGGAATTTGAGACTGTGCCTCAGCACTTAGAAAAGATTGAGGTAACCATGAGCTCAGCTATTAAATAGGATTATTCCCAACTTTTCTTTGGCATGCTTTTTTATGTAGTTATGCTTAATTAGAAAAAGCTTATAATTAATATTACCATGAAATGCTTGTGTCAAATAATTCAAATATCTATAGTTTTGTGCCAGTTTATTGGCACAAAATATCCTCCATTTTAGTCTGGTCCTTGGGTGTGAGAAAGGTGATATATAAATTATTATTTTATTAAATAGTAATTTTATAGCTCTTACATTGTGAATTAAGTATCTTCTGCTGTAACATGTCTCCTGTCCTGTGTATGTAAACATCTGATTAGTCCTGGTAACAGGATAGATGAGGTATGATCTGTGTTCTCAGTGCTGAAAGCTGCTGTTGTTTAGGGTGAGCTGTTAACCCCAATTCTGCATGTGCTCTGCTCCTTCAGTGCTGTTTAAGATGCAGCTCTTCCCTCCACCCTGCAGCTGTCTCCAGAGAGACGCGAACTCAGAATTCACATTATGCATGGCAGACAGCTCCTTAAGTCTGAGAGAGTCCGGCCGTTTACTGCACTGAAAAATCACCTCGCTCATCCTTCTGAAAGATGGCTTTTGCAGCCTAATGTGAAACCACTGGAGGGATTTTTGTGGCATTTCTCTCAACACCTGCTTCACAAAACCAGTCTCTAATACGGTTATTCAGTTTACCGTTTGATGCATCTGATATTTCATATGTATAGTACCGTGCAAAAGAGATAAATATACGTAAAAACTGTTTACTACTGGCGAATAGTGTTCATTTAGTGTTAAACACTAGTATTACAATAAATACACGACAGTTATATGGTAGTGTTTTTATGTACAGCAAAGTGTTCAATGAAGCATTTCCAGACCTCTTCCTTCATAGAAGCCCAGAATTACTTGTAGCTCCATCAAATACCTTGATTGGCTCTTTTTACGTTTTTAGATTAAATAAGTTGTGCTGCTTATGGAATTTTATAAATCCAAGCACTATAGGGGGTCACCAACAAGTAAACCGTTTTGAGTGGATCTCTGTCGTATCTTGAAGACCCCATGTACTTTATACTGCATTTATTCTAATGTTCACTTGTGGTTTACTTGCAGATAGACAGCAACTGCTTATATAAAGGGCTAGAGATAGTTTGCATAGGTGCCTAAGACTTTTGCACTGTACATCTGCTGACACATAGATGTTTAGTAAGTGTAGAAACTGCGACTGATTTAATATATTTAATGTCCTATTCTTTCAGAATTATCTAAACACCTGTCTGTTGCTGTTGTTTTCCTCAAAATGTTCTGCTGATATGGATCATGGTTCATCAGTAACTGTTATACTGGTTTCAGATGTTGCAGCTATTTTGATGAGTCAGTGCCCAGTTCCTGGGATTTTAATACTCAGAACTTCACAGGCCGTTTAAGATTATAAAGACATGAGAAAAGTGGTACTATTCTAATGCACCCCAAACATCATAACATCTTTTGTTGCTGCAAATCTCAATATGATATTCGGTCCAGATCTATAGCCCCACCTGAGTCATTAGTCAAGTGAGACACAGGATTTTACCCTTTGAACCTCTGAGAGTGTTTACAGAATTTGGAGCAGAGATAGAGGAGAGAGAGAGAGAGAGAGAGAGCGAGAGAGAGAGAGAG
>JBBPDE010000015.1:463807-487024 GCA_037974605.1 Nannopetersius ansorgii | reverse complement strand
AGAGAGAGAGAGAGAGAGAGAGAGAGAGAGAGAGAGAGAGAGAGAGAGAGAGAGAGAGAGAGAGAGAGAAGACATGGAAGAGACAGAGAGAGAAGAAAGAGGAGAATGAAAGAGAAGAAAGAGAAAGAATAGAGTGAGGGAGAGAGAGAAGAGAGAGAGAGAAATGAATGGCTGTGTTAGGAATGGAAGTGGGCTGAGCATTTGCCGCAGTAGTGCAAGGGAAATGACAGAAGATAAAAAGAACGAGAGAATGAGAGCAGTGGGGGTGGAGGGAGGGGGGATTACCCAGGATTCTGCAAATGAATCTGAGGGAGTCCTCTCCTTTTCTTCTTCTCGCCCACGCAGTGCACACACACACACACACGCAGAGCAGAGGGAGCAGACGTGTGTGTCTGTATCTGCCAGGTTTCCCTGGCTGTTCTGCAGAAAGAGAATGCAAAAAGGAGTCTGAAAAATCAATGAAAAGAATAAGGATACTCCACACTGGCAGAGCTTCAGTTCTTTTATACATTACAATACAATATTACACTTAATCCGGACCTTTCTCGGCTCATACACTGTCTCAATTAAGCTTTAATGCAGAAGCCAAGAAAGGGTAGCTTTCAAGCTCAGTTTCCATTGCAATTAAAATATACTGCAAAAACTATATGCATGGTAAAAATAACATCTAGGACCATATAATTAAATATTCTACAATATACAAAAGACCTAGCTGTGAATGGGTCCCCCTTTTAAGTCTTGGTTTCTCTCAGCAGTTCTTCTGCATACTCTTGAGAAGTTTCTCTTTCCAAGTCTTGGTTCCTCTCAGTGGTTCTTCATTATGCTTTCAGAGACCCTTTTGAATCTTGGTTCTTCTCACTTGTTCTTAGTGTCACTCCCGCCCGCTTCGTTCTTCTCCTTTTGGGTCTTGGTTTCCCTAAGTGATTCTTCCTCATGCTCTTGAGAAAGTTCTCTATTTAAAGCTTGGTTGCTCAGTGGTTCTTCCTTATTCTCTTAAGAAGGTTCTCCTTTTGAGTCTTAGTGCCTTTCAACAGGTCTAGAGAAGCTTCCCTTTTTGAGTCTTGGTTCCTTTAAATGATTATTTCTCATGATGTTAGGAAACTTTTCTTGCCTGTAGATGGTTCCTATGTACCTCAATCAAGATACTTTATAGATAAGCACAACATTTTTCCACTGTTTTTCCACTGTTTTTCCTCAAACAAACCTAGTGCATTACTTCATTCTCAACACTTTTTCAGTCCTAAAAGAACTGTATTTACAGTAACTTGGATCAAAAATTGTTTTCCAAGGGCACCTTTTAGACGTGTTCTTATCTTTTTGATTTAACGATGAAGATTCCCTGTAGATATCTCAATACGATGGCTTACTTGAAATGAAGGCAGGACGCATATTCTAGGGAGCAGACGTGTGGAGATAAGGCAGTAGTGGAGAGTTTTTCCAGGCTGTGGGAGGTTGTTATTAGATGACGGTGCTCTCCAGGCCCACTGTGGCTGAGCTGAAGTCTCGGAAGAAGGGCTGATCTGATAACCGCTGCCTTTGAGCTTTTTTTCTATTACAGAGCTTTGATCTGGATCCTCTGGGTTAACTTCACAAATTACATGATCCATGTTTGGCTCGTCTATATTTTCATACACGCCTTCATGCCTCATGTCTTTCTTCTCTTCTCTTCTCTTCTCTTCTCTTCTCTTTTCTTCGCTTTTCTTCTCTTCTCTTCTCTTCTCTTCTCTTCTCTTCTCTTCTCTTGTTTTCTTCTCTTCTCTTTTCTTCTTTTCTTTTCTTCTCTTCTCTTCTCTTGTTTTCTTCTCTTCTCTTTTCTTTTCTTCTCTTCTCTTTTCTTCTTGTCTCTTCTATCCTCATCTTTACCTTTATGCTCTGATTCTCTCCTTTACTTATCTCCCATGTCTCTTTTCTTCTCTTCTTTAGTCTCTTTTGTTCTGTTCTCTTCTCTTCCCCTGCCATATATTCCCTTTGTTTCTCTTCTATTCTCATCTTCTCATATTTTATACTCTTTTTTTCCCTTCTTTACTTTATTCTAATCTTCTTCTGTCATCTCTTCTTTACTCACCACCCACCTTGACTCTTCACTCTCATCTCATCTTAATTTCGCATCTCTTTTCTCATTATCTTCTTTAGTTTATTCGGTTCTGTTCTGGTGTCTTCTGTTCTGTTCCCTTCTCTTCCCTACTTTCCTTACGTCTCTTATTGACAGCTTTATTCTCTTTTAATCTTCTTTTCTTGTCTCTTGTTTTTATTTTCCTGTCCTCTTTAGTCTCTTCTCTTCTTCTCTCTTCCCTGTCCATCTCAGAGAAGAAATCAGGCCGAGATTTGATTGGTCAGTGAGGTGGGTGCTGATTGAGCACCTGGGTTGATTGGATCTGTCTGTGGGCAGAAGCTCTAAGGTCCAGATCAATCAGAAGTGTGATTGGTGAGGATTATCTCTACACTGTGAGCAGAAAAGGCTCAGTCATGGCTGCATGCTCTCTCACACTAGGCCTAATCTACCTCACTTTACCAGCTTTCCTTTCAGTGCCCCAGAGTCTAAGACCAGATGAAAACGCTGGGCTGCCATTGATGGAATGAAACCTGGAAAGTGGAGCTTAAGCTTATGTCAAGGCGTTGAAGAAGTCACACAATTATAAATGACAGTAGTTTAACGTGCACACTCACTCTGAAGTGTTACAGAGTGTTGTTACTGCAGTGTAATAAACAATATGCTGTTCCTAGCTGTGTTAAGCAAATGCATGATTGGAACCCAAATGAAGAGGCTGAATTGTGGGATTTCTGACTTAACAATTTGCTCTGTATTGCATTCTAAACGGGAATGC
The DNA here is from genome assembly GCA_037974605.1 of Nannopetersius ansorgii. NCBI lineage: Eukaryota > Metazoa > Chordata > Actinopteri > Characiformes > Alestidae > Nannopetersius > Nannopetersius ansorgii. The sequence goes on along the minus strand of JBBPDE010000015.1, from coordinate 484,199 downwards.
AAATCATATACTCATTTACATACTCTAAAAGCACAGAAACACAGCCTGTTTAATTCAGCATTTGGGTGGCACTCCAATCCAGCCTGACCTACAAGTGAATCATATTACAGATGTAGGCCAAGGTAGTGAGGCAGAGGCACTCTTAAGGCTCTTTTCCATAGGTGTTTAGGAACTGTGCTGTACTTTTCCTGTGTTTCTGACGCACAGTTCTTTTTTCCATGGAGTTGTACGAGCAGAGCTACTTTTGTTGTGGTGGTCTTTTGTTTTTTAGACTTATTTCTTATTTTTTCCTCGGCATTGCTTAGCTGGTTGATGAAAACCTAACACCCAACTTTTTAACGATGTCCTGGTACACCTTTACTTTTCTCACAAGTGTAAAGATAAATGTGTTAGCGCCACAGAATACTGATGTCCAGCCCAAACCACTGGAAGTGCTTATATTTCCCAGTTAGTTTGTATCTCCATTGTTTATTGGGGGTTTTAGTTTGTTAGTTAGTTTGTTGTTTTTTTTTGTGTGGACAGTAAAAAAACAATGGCCTTTGTCTAAGTCTGTTGTCATGACAACATTTCAGCCAATGTGAAAGCAGTGAGGCTGTCCACTCGGCTGCAGCCCCTTTTTAGCCCTACCACTGAGCAGCTCGGGTTTGGGTTGCTTTATTTGTAATGGGTAAACATTTGTTTGTGGTATGGCGTGGTTCCTTGTAGAGCACTGCGCGGGACTATTTTTTTAATCCCGCTCCCGCTGAATTTCTGACTACTTCTGATTTTCTGATGATTCCTGCTCCCGCCCACTCTCTTATTCACTCCAGCCCGCTCCAGCCCACTCTTCCTGTCACTCCCGCCCACTCCCGCCCACTCTCCCTGTCATATATATAACTTTTTTAAGTAAAATAACGATCCATGTTCTGTTATTGTAAGTTAGTGGCGCACACTGGCTGTTTCATATTGGTTGTGAAACACGAAGAAGAGAGCCGCAGACGGCAGACGTGTCGCCACAATCCTGAAGTGCCAGGTTCGTGGCCGTTGTAGACGCTTTGCCGCATTTCGCACAACACAAAGTCCAGCTCTTTACCGATTTCCCAATCTTTAGTTTTGTTTTATATTCCTACATTTTGCAGCTGCCATGAACTGGCCTCTGATGAGTGGATCAGATCCACCAAAGAGTTGTTACAATAATAACAATATTAATGCGAATGTGTTTGCAGTGTGCTCTCAGACTTTTGGACCCACTGAGGCGTATGTTTGAGCACCTGAGGCGGCTTCCTCCAGATTTGCTGCTCCTATAGACTGTGCAGCATGATTTAGATGGATAGGCTCTCATACCGACATAGTGCTGACATCAGCACACAGGCACACACACACTGTACTCAGCTGGCCTGCTTCAGCTGTGCACACACACACACACACACAAGTTTGTTGTCAGCATGTTTGGTCAGATTATTGCTATTATTTAGTGCTGTCAAGTCGGTTCCGACCACTGGAAACAATATGGGCAGTGTTTCTCCTCCATGAAAAAGAAATACACACATATATACACATAGAAAACATATACAGTCAAGCCCATAATTAAGCATACCCCTGGCAAATTTTGAGGTAAAGTTACTTTTATTCAACCAGCAAGTTATATTTTGACGGGAAATGACATAGGTGTCTCCCAAAAGATAATATATAACTTGTTGGGTGAAGTAACTTTAAGTCAAAATTTGCCAGGGCTATGATTAATTACGGGCTTGACTGTAAGTATCCATATGTAGTGCATGCTCTAAATACATTATCCATGTGTATGATCATATCAGCTTGTTTCCCAGACCCAGATCAAAAGCTAAAACAAAATTCTTATGGGGATTCACTAAAGACAGTCAATTAATAGCCCTATTTGTAGTCGTGACCTTGATCCTAATCCCTAAAGCTAAGCCGAATCATAACCTCAGTAACCATATATGTATTAATAATAATGTGCTCTATATGTATTATATGTATGTATGTATGTATCAGTTTGTTTCCCAGACCCAGATTAACAGCTAAAGGCAACATCGTACTGGGGATTCACCAATGGAAGTAACCAAAAATGGTTTTATTTTCATTCATTTTTAAAGAAAATGAAACAAGGATCTTCTATGAAAAGCACTTTAAAGAGTCAAGACTTCAAAATGTGTGAAATGAAACATACACACGCACTCACTCAGTCAGTTTAACATGGACAAGGGTGTGCAATATTTACGCATTCATAAATGTGTTTGGGGTTTCAATTAATGCTTGTTTGACTCTCATTGACAAATAAACGATGAAATCATGCCGACACGTCTCATGACGCACATGCACAGTTATACAAATGGGAATGACTCAAGAAAGCACCTACCACAGAGCACTGTAACATCAGATAAATTTCACTGTGTTTCATGCTTTTCCCACAGGACGTAAGCACTGGCGCTCAAAGAGACGTTCTTGTGCTTTGTGCCGTTTACGGATAGACAAAATGCAGCACAGTTTTGTCTGGTTTATTTAACACAAAGGGCAGGCAGGCTGCATGACTTCAAAAACATTGGGAAATAACATTGAGTGATTTGGACTGAGATTATTCCTAGAAAGCAGTGGAAGTTACCATGACAACTAGTCAAAATGACAACTATAGTGGTTTCCCATAATGAGTGGGGAACCGTAACAAAGGCTGAAGATTCCAGGTTGAAGATTTACTGCATGATACAGTTAAGCAGTTAACATTCTTTCTTACGTTCCTCTCTTAGCATAGAGTGTCACAAATCATGCAAAAGCCGAAGGCAACGAGGTGAAACTTAAGTCCGAAACTTAACGTGTGTTCTTTTAACCATCTAAACACAAAATTTTATTTTATTTTATTTTATTTTAAACTTTATTGTTTGCATTTATTCTAATATTAACTGTATTTAATGTCAGGAAGTCACTTACTGCTCAGAAAAATGGCTTTTAACAGTTTGCACAGGAGACCACAACTTTTGCACAGTACTGTATGTTACTTTATGATTCCTGTTAGGTGTCGTTTAATCTGATTTAGATTTTATTCATGAATTTTGGATACTTGTGACTGGCTGTGTTTGTATATTTGCCTTTAGTAACAGTATGTGGGGTAAAACTAAAAAAAAAATGAAAGACTTGTTTGGACACTCAAGTTCTATTCTATTTTATTTTGTTCTATTCAGGCCCCCCCTTCCCACCGCAGGACGTTCAGGTGCAGTGTGGTCAGTCTCCAGGTATGCTGCAGGTACGCTGGAAACCACCCCTCCTCACCCCAAGTGGCACCTCCAACGGGGCCAGCGTCATCGGTTACGTAGTCTGCACCAAAGGTCAAAAGGTCTGTACATCCGTGGCATTTGTGCTTATTAAAGCAGACCTAGAGACAGCTAATCATGCATGGCAACCTGTTATATTTTCACATCGTCAGTTTCCCGCTTAATAGTTTCCGTATCTGTGCCGGAAGGTAAATTGTCACCATATGGCATTTATATTGAAGGTTCCCCATCCGTCATGCTGAGCTTTGATTGGTATCCTGTGTCACGTAGAAGTTATTATAATTTAAAAACACATGTAATAATAATCTCTAATGGGGTTTTAAAAATGGCATCACAAACAAGTGCCCATACACAACAAAATGCCCAAATTTCTTTTGTTTTAGGCTTTAGCAACAAACGGAAACAAACACAAGATCTTTGAACTTCAGGACAGTCTCCACCCACAAGTGGGTGGGGAAATCCTATGGTGGGGTAGAGAGTGACTGAGCAGCAGCACTCCTAGTGAAATGGCGTATAAACACCGCTGGCTTTAGCCTGTTTTACACTGTTCTTATTTGTTGAAATCAGATTTTATTAATAAGTTCTAGGGGTTAAAGTACAGACCTAATATGTGTTGTTAATCTTAAACCTGAGTTTGAATTAGCTGTGTTTATAGTTCTAATTACTTTCATAATTAAATATAAGTGCTGTTGTAACCAGTAAGAACCGTACAGCTAATATGAAAGTTAAGAGGCAGTGAAGAGTGAGAGTAAGGACCCACTTACACACACTCAAGGTTTAATATATAGTATCAGTTCATATGCATTTATGTATAATTAAGTTGCTTTTTTCTTAAATCCTGCGTGCATTCTCTGTCTATGCTCACTCTCGCCATCTGCTGGAAAATGTCCCACACAGCGGCTCTGTCCCAGTAGGCGATATTATATAATGTATGGGTTTACATAAGACATTAAAAGATTTTTAGAGGAAGAGTGACTGTTAACTTCTTTGCAACAGACGCTCCGATTCTGAACTAAAGAAGCAACAAAGATGTCTTGGTTTATCAATGACATCAGGGCTCAGTAAAAATGTATAAATTAGATGTTCTGTTCATCCCACATTAGGAGTCCAAATGTTGCTTCTTTAGTTTAGAACTGGAACTATGAGGCTAATGCTGCAAATAAAAACAAGTCACCAGTCACTCAAATGCTTTTTGTACAGACATCTCTCAAGCCACGAACAGCTTTTCTTTACAGTGAAGCAGACTTGTGGATGTGGTCTACAACACAGTGTGACTTAAAACAAATAAACAAAACATGTAGCCGTATGTTACAAAAGCAGGCAGACTTTTTACACAGGTTGGTTTTCAAAAACTGCCGCAGGAGCAGGAGCAGTAATCCTCAGGAATCTGATTTAAGATCAGTCTAAACCACATCCACAAGTGTAAGGTACTTTAATTAAGAGCTGAATGTGGTTTTAGTGGGTAGAAAGAAGTTTTTTTGTTGTTGTGCTTTCCGAGGAGCGCTTGGATATTACTGTGCTAGGACCGACTTACCAAATACCAGAATTAGGAACTGAATTACATAATCATTTAAACGGAAAAAGGATACAGCTTTGATTCAACACTGAACATATGTTTGGTATTGATAATTATTGTTTCATTATTGTTTCATTGCCCTTCTTTCTTTTTTTGTTTTGCTGTGTTGTGTATGAAGATAGCAGAGGTGATGTTCCCCACTGCAGAATATGTAACAGTGGAGATGAACCGTATTCAGTGTCTGGAGGCCCATGAGGTGGTGGTCCGGACCATCTCAGCACAAGGAGAGTCTCAGGACTCCAATGCCGCCATCATTCCGCACAACCTGATGCCGGCTCCGCCACACTCTCGGCCCCCTCCGCACACCCAAACCCACCCACCGCCCCCCCCTTACCCACATAGCTACCCTCCGACACATCCTCAGCCCCATCTCCAGCAGCCCGTACCACACACTGTCCCGCACCCGCCACCTCTTCACCCCCAGCACCCACACCCACCTCCTCCTCCCACACTTCAGCACCCCCACATCCACCCCCCTTCCTCCCCCCACCCCATACCCAAACACAAACTCCTACCAAGTGCCAGAGACCCCCACGCCAAAGAGCCTGAGCTGGCCCGGAGGCCCTGGGACCCCCATCCCCGGGCCCCCTCGCCCCTGCCTCCCCCAACACCTGTGGGCCATGGCTTGGAGCCCCCACTGCATTTGGAAGGCCACCGCTCACCCTCACCCCAGAGGATCCTTCCCCAGCCTCAGGGAGCTCCAATCCCCAACACGGTGGCCCGGGCCATGGCCAGACAGGCTGCCCAGCGAAACAGCCCCAACAACAGGGTGAGTTAACAGGACCACAGGGCCAAAGATTACATTACAAGTAGAATGTGATGTACTGAGACTCAAATACTGTTTTTTTTTTTTACTTAACATACACACACACACACACACACACACACACACACACACACACGGAATCATTCTTATGCTGATTTTTACTGAGAACTAACAATTGTTTGTGGAAATCCCCACAATAACACGGAAACTGCAAATAATTTTGCTTTTTATTGCAATAAGTTTTTTAAATTATTAAGAATAAATTATTAAGATAAATATAATTTACTATTTTTGTCACAGAAACATTCAAGTAAATTTAGCTACATTTCCATATAAAATATAACTGTATAAATGTTTTTGTCAGAATTTCTTCAGAAGAGCATCTCAAGTGTTTCTCTAATTTTTTGTTTTGTTCTTCTTATGCAAAGTATTTGTTCTTTTTAAAGTAAATTATTGAACTGTAAAAATGATTGGTTTATTATTATTTATTATTACTTTTATTGGTAAAAATATATTCATTTATTACTGTATTTACTGTACATACTGAAAAAAATGACAGTCTGTACAGGGGTAATATTGGTATTTACATTCTAGCACTGCAAGAGTTCAGTATAAATTGTACAGTACAAATACAGGCGTACCTTTATATTTTCATTATGGGTAATGTATTAAACTGAGTTGAAAATGAAATTAAAGTATTTTGGGAGCATATTTAGGATTTACACCATGAAAAAATTTTTTTTTTTTTCCACATTACGTTTTTTCACCATACGCGGCTGCTCTTGGAACGTAACCCCCATGAGAAGCGGGGTTTTACTGTATATATGTATATGTATACTGTGCAAAAGTCTTGAGCCACCCAGAGGCGTGACGGTGGGTGGGCTGGGTTGTGCAGCCCCCCCACAGAAGCAAGCCGTGCCCACCCATTGAAATGCTTTATTTGTCCAATGAAAACTCTGGAGAAAAAGAAAAGGTTAGTTTTCAAAACTGAGCTGCTTTCCAGTTGGTCTGTTTGAGTAGGGGGCGTATCCTTCAGTATCCTCCACTAGACTGTACCGTGCTGCTGCTAACTCATACAATTCACTTCACCATGCATTTTACAGCACATTTTGGGTGGGTGATGTTCTGGTCACCCCCCGTGGAGTCACCCTTCTGTTCTTTATATTTTGCATTGAATCACATTGTTGGTGCAAAAATAGTATTTTCAGCCTGTCAAAATGTCTTATCTTTGGTATATTGAGTTACATTCCCGAAATGTGAGTTAACGAATCTTTAGACTGCAAAGTTTCTAAAGATACAGGGTGCAAGATAAAGATGTTTTATCCACTCAGTATTCAGCACCACCGGTATAATAATCACTGGCCTGATAAACTGAAATCATATTTGCAAGCGAAATATTATTGTTGTGTTTTATGTTACAGTATATTATATACAGAACACAGGTGCCGTTATATACTTTGGAATGTGTCATTTGATTTAGATGGAGAGGAGGAATATCTTCAGTGAGAGGAGCAATGCCCTTCAGTCCCAAAACTCTGACGAGGAAGAGGATGGTTACGATTCGCCTCACGCCAGACGGAGAGGAGCCTCAGTGGACGAGTTTCTCAGGGGGTCTGAACTGGGCCGACATGTAAGAGTGAAAACCAGCCAATCAAACAGTCATATCTTCAGTTCATGTCCAAAATCAGTTTGTGCTTTTCCTTTGCTCAGCTTTTGTCCCTGGTTAATGCTTTTCTGTGTCATTTTGGGGCATATTTCATATTTCTCTGGTGAAAATGGGGAGTTATATATATATATATACTTCTCTCTCTCTCTCTCTCTCTCTCTCTCCTTTCCTTTCTCTTTCTCTCTCGAACACTCTCACTCTTTATGCCCGTTTCCTCACATTTTCTTCCTCCCACCCCTCTCTCTCTCTTTCTCTCCCCCTCATCCTCATTTCTGTCCTCCCTCTCTTTCTTTCTCCTACTCTTTTTTTCTTTCTACCCTCTCATTTCACTCTCCATGCCACTCTCTCTTTTACTTCTCTCTCTCTTTGAGCCAATTTTCTCAAATTTTCTTCTTCCCACTCCCCTCTCACTCTGCAGCACTATCACTACAGTCACAGTGAGGAATATTACACTGAAAGCAGTCGTGGTTCTGACCTATCTGACATCATGGAGGAGGATGAGGAGGAGCTGTATTCAGAGATGCAGCTAGAAGAAGGTCGGCGCCGCAGCATCAACTCGCACAACACACTCAAGGTACGGAACACACACGCTGACGGCCGCCGTCTCTATTGGGCGTGGGGGCCTCCGCCTCGAGCCGTGGATAGACGCAGAGGGATGGAGTATGCAGTTCCCTATAGAGCGCCCCCTTGTGGGCGTTATTAGTTGAGGCAGAATTCCTTAACTGGTGTTCAGTTCGTTTCAGTGAAGGATAATTTGGGGAAAAAATCATAGGTAGATAATTTTCTACTTCATGAAGAATATAGTCAATCAGCCGAGACATGTTTGGTGTCTAAAGCTTTTTAGTTTTTGCCCTGCAGCTACTGGGCTAAAGCTTATGTTCAAAAGTTTATCATCACACATTTGCCTCATATCAGGTTGTTGAGTAATCTCATTTATACTTGTGCTTTCTGGCATTTTGTGATATGTTACTACTTATAAATACATATTAAAATGGCCAAAATTGATGGGTGCTACTATTTTAGCTATGCAACGTACCTGTTCTCACCCTGTAACCACAAAAACAAGTGTATTTGAGATTACAACAAAATGCAGCTTGAGTCTGGGATGATACAAGAAGACGATAAATAACCTCCACAAGCAAGTTACCCCAAGGACGATTTTGCTTCTCACAACAGTCTTTTCTTTGTCTCATCAGAAATAAATATGATAATCTGAGATGAATAAATATCAGAGTAGTGAGAGAAAAGAAAGAGCATACTTTCTCAGAAGCTAAATTTAAGTTATGCTCACTTGTGTGGAGGAGAAATAGGCTCCTTTCCTCTGGGGAGTACTATATACCAACTTCCAACAAAAAAGTTAATAACTGGCATACAGCTGTGGAAAGCCCATGAGCTAATTTGGCTGCTAACTTACCTACTGTAAAGGGTCAGACACAAAATATAGAACCTAATGATATCAGATAAATATGTACTGAACACAACATAGTACTACCAACAAGATATGAAGCAAAAATGTGTGTGTAACCATGTTTGGCAACAGTGAAGTGATTTGTATGCAGCTCTGATTTGCCAAGGAACTTATGTAGCCATTAGCAAGTTTTTATTTGTGCTCAGACACTGCTAAAATTTAATGTATTGCCCCTGGGTGTTTCTGGTGCAGCAGATTCCACTGAAATGAGGGTAAATTTGCTTGTACAATTTCACTGGCAAACTCATGTGTGGCTGCGTTTAAGCTACCTTTTTGCTACGTTATCCTTCTAGCTCCTCAAAACTGAAACTTAAAAAGCAGCCCTCTAAAATCGAACATGCCTTTGCTGACTGATTATATTTAGAACAGGTAAACTGTATGAATTTCATATTTTTAATGGACTATTGCATTACAATACAAGGGCTCACTCTGTACAGCTTTGAAAAGGGAGGAAGGGGATCTGGCTAAATTAACACTTTTCTGAAACTGTAAAAGAAAACAGAATCTGCCTTCAAGGTTTCAGGTGGAGGAGAAGACTTGAGCCCTGATTGTGGAGAGATTTAGATCTGCTCTTTATGGGGCTACCCTGGCTTTGCATTACCCAGCTTTAACACCATGCAACCACTTTCTGAAAGCTTGCCAATTCTTACAAACCTTTAAGTATCTGAATGGCTTAACACAGTGCTTCTCTATCCTGCTCCTGGAGGCCAGGATTCCTTTGTTTAAACACCCAGTTTAATTCGTAATGTAGTTACACCTGTTTTCAAGCCCATCATTAGGTGGATCAGGTGTGTTGGAGCTCCAATAAACTCTAATGTCTGTGTCTCCAGGGACTGGGATGGGGAACCATTGATTTAACATGGGGCTGTACACATGCTGCACGTGTTAATGATCCTACATGCACGCTATCTCTTTAGACATTCCAGTATAATGTGTGTGTATAATTATTGTGGGTTCTACCTCCATTGTATTAGAATATATAGACCTCTTGCTACTTTTACAGTATTTTATGCACACAGTTCTTGAAATCCTTTAAGACCTCTTCGAAACATAAAGATTTTTCTGTAAAACAAATTACATTTGTGTGCATATGTGTGATGTGAACAGCCAGGTTTGTCTAAAAAATGTTTGTGATGTATTTGCATAGACATTAAAAGGAATCATTCTGCTGACAATTTTCTTCTTATCCCAGATGTAGTTGATCAGCCAAGACATGTTGGCGTCCCAGGTTTGCAACTGAATGTCAATAGCCTCACAAAAATCACCTTTACTCAATACATTCAAACTTAAGATGGAGTGAGGCTGAGGAAGCAGCAGTATGGCTTACTGTGCACTATAAAAAGGAACAAAACCTCACCATGACAGGCTGCCGAACAGTTTCGAACAACACGAGTGCTGGTAATAAATAATTGGTCTGAAATAACTGCCCATAGTGCTGCAGTTTTGTTCATTTTTAAAGCTCACAGTACATCATGCTGTGTTCTGAACTACAGCCACAAGTCCGTTTCAGATTAATGAAAAGCTTGAATGATTTAGGAAGATATTTCTGAGGGTGTATTTGTGGAAAATTATTAGATGAACTTAACATGCCCCTGCTGATTGACTTCGTCTGGGCTAAGTGGAAAATGGTGCTTTTACTGAACCTTTAAGAGTATGTTTAAATGTATATAGGGAAATTGTAATCTGCTTTTGAGAAGTACTGTATGTGTACATTTTAAAATGATCGATGTTACAGCTGAAATGCTTGTGCTGTGATGAGGCCACTTGGGAATCTCATTTAAGTGGGCATGCTTAAATGAAACTGTTTTCACTTTTGGTTATGTTTGTCTCATGGTTACACTTCTGTTAAATTTTACTTTACTCAATGTTAAACACCTTTCTCTTGTTAATCTCTCTTTGTGGCAAATATAGAGGTTTAAGATCAAACATCTTTACAAACCAACATCTTTAGTTGCTAAAATGGATAGGGGCAGAACACCACTGTAACCATCTAAAGCAATAAATTGGTGTGTTTAATTTTTATATTTGTCATCTTTGTTTTGCATCATGTCAGTTTGGTGACTTCTTGGAATATGTAAGTTTGGGAACAGTGATCTAACGGTATGACCATCATTTTATAGACATCTTCTTTGGGCCAATTCGGTGAAAGAGTTTATTGCGTGATTTATTACATTTGTGGTATTTAGATTAGTGCCAAATCTGTAGATTGTTTTACAGACATATTGGCCAGGATTGAGGTTCTTTGTGACACTCTGCAAATGTCTTCTTAACGTTTTTTAATGTTAAGGGCAGTACACCATGAGCGGTGTTGGGCAAGTTAATTTAAAACATTTAGTTAAACTACTAATAATTGATTACACACTCTAAAAGCGATTGGATTACTAATGTGATTATTTCAAAAGTAATTAGTTACATTACTAATTACATTACTAATTACTTCCACACCCTCTAAAGAAACTGTTCAAACACACTCTTAAGTTAGCTCAAACACACTTTATTATTAAGTGTTGCAAACCTACAACAACTCACAATAATGTTCTTGCCTTTAACGAGATGAATTTAAAGTAATGGCTATATTTCCAGCTACAGATCGCGTACTTCTCACACTCCCTGCTCACTTTGTTTTTGTTTGAGCCGATAGGTCTCCTGTAGATGATGTAAAGCATGTGAATATCAGACAGACACCCAGCCAATCAAACAGCCGGCCGCTGACAGGTTACTTTGAATTATTATTTCTGTTTTTACAATATAGATGTTAAAGCACTTGATTTTATTGGTTACGCAGCAGTAACGTAAAGCTACTTGAACTTGCAACGGTAAACTTATAACGCTTTTTGCTCAAATTACAGTACTAAGTAACGCGTTACTGCCGAACACTGCTTATCAGGTTATGAGGATTTTATCTATTTTTTTTATCTTTTAGAGCGAATGCTAAATTGACTGTTAGCTGTTTTTTCTTTCCTGCTGTGTATTTGAGCTTAAAGGACGCATAACTGCAAAAATGTATGAAACAAACGACATCTTATTTCACTCTTAAGTAAAGCTTTTAAGTAAAGCCTATTTTCTTTATGCTGATTATACTTCCCTACAAAGCCAAAGTGCAGTAACTACATATTTGGTCAAAATTAACTTTAGACTACTAAAGGGGGTTTAGGAAATCTCCTTTGTCTTGTGAGTTGTCCCGTTTCCGAGAAATGAAGTAATTTTTCTCAAATTTCAGCTTTAGTGTAGTTACTGCACTTTGGTTTTGTAGGGCAGTATAGACCACTCTTACTTATTGAAAAACAAAAATACCCTACTGAAAAAAAAACATTTTTAATGAAATGATTTGAAATAAACCTAAAAGAAAATTGCTCACTGATGGTTACCACTCACTAATGCAGGGGGTAGCTTGCCAACCAATCATATCATAATTTTCCCATAAGGATGGTGCTAATTTCTGCTATACTGGAAATATGTAATTGTCTAACATTAAGCCAACAGTGGTGGATTTTTGCAGTTTGTAGCAGCTCTCATAACTATAGGGGTGTAACAAGTAACACCTAATGTGAACTAGAAAAGAGCATGCAGTTTTGTCTCCTTTAAGATGCGTGACAGTCAGGAACTCCCTATCAAATGTGACAGCTCAAAATTGATGGCATCAGTGAAGCTAAACTTGTTGGGACTGTTTAATTTTTGAACATATTGGGCTATATTAGCAGAAAATCAAACTACAACGTGCGCAACGCTTTCATATTGATCTGGCCCTAATTTAAATAAATGTTTTCTTTTTCTCAGTGCTCCAGTAATGCGTCTTTCTTTTCACTGTAAGTCCACCTTCAGTCTGTGTAACCGATTTCTATTTTCCTCCAAACTCCATGGCAACAAATCCAAAATCGCCCCCGGCCTCTGCTCAGGCACAAATCTCAGTGATGCCAATAAACAACCAAAACGTTGCCATGTCAGAATCCCCTGATTTGAAATTGCCCGAAATGGCAGACTTTGAAACTGTTAGAACAGATTGGTGCTGACCTCTCTGATATGTCTGTTGCACTTTAGTGGTCTGTAGTTCGCTTGGCCGGTGCAACTCTTTTCCCACGCTGTGCTTGGCACACAAACCTTTCTTCTTCTGTTTTGATCTTTCCGTCCCATGTTTTTGTTTTTGAAGGTATTTTATTTACTTCTTTTCCTCCATCATGTCTTTCGCAGGTTTGTCTGTACACTGTAGGTTGTTTTAACAGGTCCTGCATCATGTGATCCTTCTCCAAACCCATCTTTATTGTTGACTCGTCTGAGTCCTGACCGCTTCCCTCCACAGATTCCCACCCGCCAGCATGCCATGTTCGTCATGGAATGAGACTGCATGCTTTCTTAATTACACACAGCCATGGCCTCGGGGAAACTAATTCTGTCTTTATTTTTTTTTTTGTCTTTCTTTTCCCATTTTGGTTCTTTATTTGCACACTGTTGTGTCCTCTCTCTCTCTGCCTGTTCTAACACCTTCAAACAAACAAACCAAAAAAACTTATTGAAAAACAAAATACACTGCTGAAAAAAAACATTTTTACTGACATGAATTGAACAAACCTGAAAATATTGCTGGCTCTGTGGATCCTCCGTTGTCCTGCCTTGACCCCTGGGTTTACGTGAAGGCATACTACAGACGGCAGGACCTGGCCGGGGTGGACGAGCAGGACAGCTGGGATTTGCAGCGAGAGGTGGTCCGGCAGCGCTCCCTTCGCTCCCACAAGCGCCTCCATAGCATCCCCGAGGTGGCTGAGGAAGACCTGCCGGATGGTGGGCCAGAGGTCATGGGCCAGCGGCTTCGCTTCGAAGAGGCCCGTCCTGGGACGTCCCGGGCCTACCAGCAGGACCAGCAGCAGCAACAACAGCAGCTTGACCATCTTTCTCCAGGCAAGGGCATCCGAAAGTTGCAAAGACAGCGCTCCTCTCCCCGCTACACATCCCTGGAGGGTTCTGGAGGTCCCGGGAGTCCCAGGGGTGCTGGCTGGAGCAGCGGGAGCAGCCGACAAACCACCAAAAGCCCAGACAGTGGCCTGGACTGTGGAAGTGAGGAAGAAGGTTCATTTGGATATCGGGGAGGCTACCACTACCATTACCACAGCAGCCCTCTGAGGGTTGGGTCGGGACCCAACATGCGCATCATCCACAGTGAGGGTCCCGTGGAAAGACGGGCTCTTGCTGCAGGGAGGAAAAGGACGCTGACCCGGCAGTCCAGCGTGGAGGAGGACTTCCTGGATGCAGCCGAGCTGAGGAGCCACTACTACCGTCCCCATCACCTTCACCATCATCTCCTTCTTCGTCACCCTCAGCGAAGGTTCCGGAGCGAGGGCAGGCTGACTGAGGTTGGCAGAAGCTTTAGCAGGGACATTAGGGCCCACTCTGTGGCCAGACTCAACAGGGCTGTGGATGAACCTCTGGTGTGTGTCAACAACCCCCTCTTCCTCCTCATCCTCTTCCTCCTCTTCCTCCTCCTCCTGCTCTTCCAGCCCACCATCCCCCACTCCGCCTCATCCAACCAACTGCTTTGCCCCTGCCATCGACCAAGCAGTAAAACCATTCCTCTTTTCTCAATGTTCCGCCTCTTCGTTTTATGGGTCCATTTCTTTTCTTTTCATTTCTTTTTTTCCAATGTTCTAAAGTTTCTGAAATTTGCTTCATGATCATTGTTCAGTTTATTTTTCTTTGTTATAATTATGGTTTATTGGTTTGTTCTGTTTTGGTATCATTTGACTTGGTTAGTCCTTCCTAGAATGTCAAGTGGGTTCATTTTATAAATGTGTAGGTTTTTTTTGATTACCTAAAGGCCATTTCTGAGTGTTTCTTGTTCCTATGGGTTGTGAGCAGCCTCTCAAATCAAACATCTACCAGAAAGTTACCAACATAAAGTTGAGTAGTTCACTTGTTGACGTAGCATGAAGTTCATGTCACACACATACACACACAGACACATAACAGTTCCTCCACGCTTCTTCAGGTTCATGTGCCAGACTAGCAAGACAGTGACATGTTAGTGAAGAACTCTCCAACTCTCCAGCACTCAAAGCCCTCATTTGTTGGTCAATAACATAAGGAATTGTGGGTTCTTAATCTTTGTCTCATGCCCTCTTTCTTCACACAAAGCCACTGAGAACTTACAGAACAAAAACCCAAATGGTCTTTAGCTAAACATCTGATTTGAAACCCTACCCATGTTGTCGTTGGGGTTTGTTTTTGAGTGTTTTTGTTGGGTGTTTTTGATGAGTTCATCCTCCTTGTTTTTAAACTCACTAGAGATAAACATAGACTATTGTTTTGTAAAAAGATCATGCATAACATAACTGCTTGATTATGGGTTTAGTGGGTGTGGTTTAATTTTATCATAATAGTGTTAGCATGGTTTAGCCACTGAAACTTTTAACACTGGTCGTTTTGATTTCTGCTTCTGAAGATTATAGGGAACTCACCCTCAATGGGACGCTCGGATCGACTTGACCAGTCTGGCCGAAGGACGAGTCATGGCTGTCCACTCCCCCAGAGAAGGCCCATGATGGTTCCTTCTATTGGTCAGTGAGGTCACATCCTGTATGAGATACACCTGCCCCCTCCCTTCCTCTTTAAAACCCCCTTCCAATGTGTATTTTGCCCTTAATGTGTTCTATGTCATAGACATGAACTCTGAAGTCCCATAATGAACCATGCTCATTGTTCAGGATTTTGAGTTTTTGTTTTAATTCTTAGCCTGTATTCCTTGATTTAGTGATATATAATGTTCACTGAATCACTCCTCACAAAATTCAGTCAGACAAACGCTTTTCTAAGACTTCAGTGAACCATTAGCACATTGAAAATAAAGGTTCCTAAATGGTTAAAAAAACTGGTGTAGAGCTCTCAAATTAGGTGGTGGTTCTTTACATTTTAACCATTCGTTGAACCAAAAATGATTCTTCAGTGGAAACCTATTTAGCACCTTTATTTTTAAAGTGTCAATTTGCTTATTGCCAAGAACAGCTAAAACATTGCTGTTTTACTCATTGCTGTATTTAGGAGATTGGCCTTGAGTGCAGATCTGGGATCAGTTTAGCCTTGTAGCCCAGAACAAAATGCTCAAGGCAAACAGATCTTGGAAACATCTTCACTCTGCTTCAACACACCTCATTTTCCACAGACGGCCGAGAGCAGGTGGGGGTGACCGGTTAGAGAGGGTGTGGCTGTAACGCTTTGATTGGTGTTTCCATAGAGATCACCATGGAGAATAACAGTGAGGGGAGTGAGGGGAACCTCTCACCCAAGGACGATGTTTACTATGGCAGTGTAGCTCATCGCAGGATATGGCCGGCTCAGCCCTCAGAGCACCGATATGGTATGTGGAGCAGTTCGTCTCTGGAAAACCAACCAGCAGAGCAGAAGTGATAACTAAAATGTGGTGGGGGGTAGGCCTACTGTAGGTTATGTTAGCACCCCAAGAGCTGAAGGGAACCAGTGCTTGGAGGGCTATACTGTTCAAATGAGACCGGTTATTTCTGTGACTAATTAATGCTGAGATCCTAAAATTTTGGCATTAATTACAGTGTAATTACCATACTTAAGTGTAATTGTGTGACAAGGCTTGACTAGATATCAGACTCTAGTCTTGGGGCACCATAGAATGGTACAGGCCATTGCAGAAATGCTAATGTGGCTAACAATGAATGAAAGGGGAGTCTTCTAGCTTTCATTCATCATTAACAGTGTTAGCATTTTTGGCCAATCGATGTAATACACCTGAGACAGTGGTCTAATCACGTGATAAAAATGGTTGTCCCCAAATAGATTTAAAGGGGACGTATTATTCAAAACTCACTTTAGTTATAATAGTTCTATGGACTATACAAATCATGTTCATGAATTTCTGTGCGCAAAATCACTCTCACATAAAGATATGTCACAAGCTTTATTCTTCACAGTTTCGGGCCATTTCAAAGTGAACCGTTTGGATGGAGGGCACAGTGTGACGTAATACTGGGCCAATTGGCATAGAACCATCCCTCATCTGTCGAGTCCCCACCCACTAGATTAGCTGAAGATCTGCCTATTTGTCTGTTAGTTTTGCAAGCACGAGTGCTGTGGCTATAGGCTAAGGCAAGTCGCAGATGAAATGTTGTGTTGTTGCTGCAAAGAACAGCACAAATCACTACACTTTCTCTGCAGACAAAGAAAACAATCAGTTTCGTTCCACCGTAAAAAGTTCCACCTTTAGTATTTAACAGAAAATTCAAAAAAGGAGCTGTGAACAAGGAGCTTCAACGTTGTGGGGGATCTGTACCTACTGTCAGTGACAAGTCAGCAGATGAGGGAGATATAAAGTACTTTCAAATAATGACTTTTGTGTTTCTATCGAACATATTGGGCTGGATAGTCCCTCTGTTTTCGGACATTTTCGCATGTGACAAATGAGCAGCGTAAAGGGTGGGTGGAGCATGGGGTGGGTGGAGCATGGGGTGGGTGGGGTGTGGCCAGCAACAGCTTATTTGCTTGAAAGGGACAGAGCCCTGAAACAGCTTGTTTTGAAAAGGATTGAAACTGCGAAGAATAAATCTGGTGAGATCTCTTTATGTGAGAGTCATTTTGTGCAAAGAACATCATGAACATGTTTTGTATAGCCCATAGGAATATAATAACATTTTTTAAAAAGTGAATTTTGCATAATGTGTCCCCTTTTATACCCCTAGTTTCAGAAATGGTCTCTGAGCAGGCAACAGTGACCCTCCAAGTATTGTTTTTTCTTGTTTTTGAGGCAGTGAGAATAATGTGTGGAGGTGTGCTTGTCATTCCTCAACTCTGTGGCCTCTGAAACCCAAATCTCCTTTCTTGCGCCCCCCTCCCCATTGCTCCTTTACTCCCTACTTTTTATTCATCCTGTCCAGAGATGGCCTGCCCAATCCTGTCTTCTCCCTCCTGCTCCTTGACTGTGTGTCCTTGTTCTCCTTGACTGTGTTGCATGAAAGCCCTTCTCTCAGTGCAAGTCCTATGTCCATGTCCACTGCCTAATAGTTTATTAGTGATAAATATCTACAGGTGAATTAAAACAGGTCTTAAAAGACTGGTCAGCTATTAGTGATAGGGACAACACCATATTTTGCGGATTGCGGGTCCAGCATGGTCAGATGATCTGTAACTTGCATGGTTCATTTTCTGTTGACCCCTCAGTTCTGTCATATGTTTATGATGTCTTTTCCTTTACTGGAATCATCCACTGTGAAGTCTGAAAAAACAGTTTTCTAAAGCATCGCTTCTTAGTTGCCTCCTCCAGTGCCTAAAGCGTTCAGTGTCTGCTTGAGTCGTGCTATTGTTCACCTAGTCAAGCTTCTTTGAATGATCAGCAACACTTCATCTTAAAGGTCAATGTTGTTCCATTGTAGAAGTTCACATTGTCTTATGAATGTATGTATCAAACACAACTATAACCCTAGACCTAACAGTCTAATCCTGACCTTAAGCTCACAGGGGCAGCTGCTGACCTGGTGGTTGGGAGTTCTCGTGCGATTGAAAATTTTGGGTTCGAATCCAGCATCTCCAGTGGCACCACTTAGGATTCCCTTGAGCAAGGCATTACTGGCTGCGCACTGCTTCATTAGGTGATTGGGTTCAATGCACATTGTTCACATTATGTGCTGTGGTGTGTTCACACATGACTAATGGCCACTTTGTTCCCAAAATCCAAATCTTATACGGGTCCTAACTTAGCCTCTTAACATTCTAATTATAGCATTTGTACATGTAGCTATCAGCATTGGCAGTCACTCGAAGTAAAGCATAACGATCCTCTGCAGATCATCTAGAAGTCAGTATTTAATTTATTAACCCATATAGTCACACACAACAGTGTAAAATTCTTTCTCTGCATTTTAACCCATACAAGTAACTCAGTGGGCTGCCACCAATAAGGGGCACTTGGAGCAGTGTGGTGGTACCTTGCTCAAGGGTATCTCCGTGGTGACACTAGCTGTTGGGATTCGATTCCCCAACCTTCTGATTGCAGGGCCAACCACCTAACCACTAGGCCATGCAGCTGATACAAGGAGCATACAACCACTGCCTAGTGATCTTCTGCCTGAAATCTTCTAAGACTACTCTAGTCCAAAATATAGGTTCCACTGGAACAGCTGATTCAGTGTTTCTGAATGAATCTTGTCCTTGGAGAAAAGATGACTGCCATTCTAGGGAAAAAGAATCAAATATGAGTCTTGAGTGTTAGGCCAAGGAGCTCATATACAATTGTATCTAGAATGAGCTCCTATTTGAGCTCAGATGGCCTCATCTAATTTTATTTGGTGGAAGCTTTGGTCTTGGATTTGGTACAGATTTGAATTAAGGGTCGCAGGTTTTTGCGAGAGAACCAAATGGGAACAATGGTCCATCCTTGTTTAACGCTGGTTTTCAGGACAGAAAGTTTCTGATTGTTGATGCCGAGAATCTTGGATGATGTAGTCATGGAGATATCTTAAAGGACATATTTCACAGGGCACCCTGACAGGAAAAATCACAGAGCCTGCTAGTTCATACAGTTGAATACGTTGACGAGACCATACATTACTATACAGTAAACCTCTACCAATTCATTGAAACTGCAAAATCCTCAAATTTATTGCCACACATTTTCCACATTTTAAATTATGCTAAATTATTAAGAAAAATATAAATCTCCTAATTTGGCAACATAAATATTGTGGGCGTGGCCAACGAGCAAGTGAGAGAGATGAGTGGGTTTAGTGCTGGCCCTAAAAAGAAGATGCGGAGCTCAGTCACTGTCCCATGTCTGCTTTAACCGACAATTTGATCATCCTTTTGAGCATCTATGGAGGACTGTTGAAATGAAGCGGGAGCAAGCGGTTTAACAGTGGATCTGGTAACAGGTAACTGTTAGAGCATCTCTGAGATCCTCAAGTATTTTCTCCACATGCTGTGTTTCAACCCAAACTTCAATTTCAGTTTCAGTTCAAACTTCAAACTGCAATAAGCACTGTTACATTTTTTATGATCTGAAACATGGCCCTACTTTTTCTCTCCAGATTTCCAGTAACATAAATGCAGTTTCATGCCAGTTTTTGCAAAGCACTGTCATAAAACTGTCATAAAACAATAGAAGGAATCAAGAATTTCTGAAGCATACCGTTCTAATGCATTGGTCAATTTTGAACTAGTTCTCAGCTGGAACAGCCTCTCAGTTCACATCCTGAAACACTTCTATAAATAATAAGATTCATTTTATACATTCAGACACTTTACATTCTCTAAAGCATTAATGGAGGACCACTGAAACTAAGTGTGATTTTACTGTGGATCATTCCTGTAAATGATGTTGCTTGGTTGCGGTAAAACAGCCATGTTGACCCTCCTCGTCCCTGTTCTTTCAGCATGCCTGTTTCTCCCAGCCTCCTACTGCACCCTGCTGCTGATTTGAGATGTTCCAGTATGTTTCCCTGGTTTTCATGCGGAAAGTTTTATAAAATGATGGAGTTTAATAGATTAAGTAATTATATTTTTACCACTTGTTCTGCATTGTAGTTCAGAAGAGGCTTCAAACTAGCTGTTGTTCTGGCTCTGAGATTAGCAGTAGGTGTGTGTGTGTGTGTGTGTGTGTGTGTGTGTGTGTGTGTGTGTGTGTGTGTGTGTGTGTGTGTGTGTGTGT
>JBBPDE010000015.1:447262-462158 GCA_037974605.1 Nannopetersius ansorgii | reverse complement strand
GTGTGTGTGTGTGTGTGTGTGTGTGTGTGTGTGTGTGTGTGTGTGTGTGTGTGTGTGTGTGTGTGTGTGTATGATGTCTTCCAGATAGATACGGTGGACGGGACAGGCGCTCTCCGGACTACTTTGAGGAATCTGAATTGGATGACATGCCACGGATTTTTGTAGCGCTGTTTGATTATGATCCCCTGTCAATGTCCCCCAACCCCGATGCTGCTGTGGAGGAGCTTCCTTTTAAAGAGGGCCAGGTTATAAAGGTGGGCCATGATGTTTTCAAAACCAAAATACAGTCCTGAATAAATAAAAAATATGAAATAATTGGTTTTATGTAGTACTGTGCAAAAGTCTGAAAATAAGATTTTAAAACTGTTTAGATGAACATGGAGTGTTTTTTTCACATCAACATTACTAAAGTAAATAAAAAACCAAAAATATTGAATACAAGTACATTATACGGTAAATTGTGATTTGTATGTAAATTGTGATTTTTATCAGTATATCAGTGATTTTTATCAGTATTATCTTTGTGGAAGCCCTGTATTACTCCAGATATTACTTCTGTCAGAAACGTGGTTGGACTCAATCAGTCTTTCATTAAATGAAATCAGGAGCTGCTGCTGGAATTTCACAAATCCAAACAACGACTGGAGGAACCGAGGAGAAATCTGGAATCAAACCTGTGTTCTCCTCACCATCTCACAAATACCTTTTACTGCTTTCTTGTTTACTGCTTTCTTGTTTCTTATTTATTCTAATATTAACTGTGCTGGCAGAAAGACCCTTGATCACATGCATAGAATAATGGCTTCAAACTATTAGCATATATATAAAATGATGGAGTTTAATGCTTTTGGGCTGTCAGTAGATTAAAATATTTAATCGCCATTAATCTCATGTTTGCCGTAGTTAACTCGTGATTTATTGCACCTTTATGTCTATCCTAAACATACTGTTTTTAATACTCTCATCAACATAGGAGTAGACAAATATGTTTGCTTTGTGCAGATTTATATTTATTAATGACAACTGTCAACAACATTTTTTTTTCAAAAAAATCTTACACATACATATCGAGGGCTGAGAGCCAAAGAGTAAGTAAGTGACATTTTGATCAAAATTGAGTTATATATATCATCAGAAAGCTTTTTGTGAGCTCTTTCTACTGATAAAATTATAGAAGTAAAATATAAGTACATTTTGAGTTATTAAATAGGTTATATCAGTACAGAAAGTAATAGCCAACTAAAGTCATTTTTTGTTTTGGCTCTCCTGTAAAGTTGGTGAAATGTCACTTACGCCCTATTAGCCCTCAGCCCTCGATATATACATATATATTAATGCTGGACAATGATTAAAATTTTAATCGCAATTAATCACATGGCTTTCTGCAATTAATCGCACTGAAATATGTAAAATTAAATCATTAATTCAAAACTAGTGTACTGTGTACTGCTATATGAACAAAAGTGGAATAACACTTTAACAACTGTGTTACCTTTAACACAGTCACACAGCTGCAGTTCAGATATTTCTGTAAATCTTAACTTAAAAAAAAAAACCTTGAACATTAATGTAATAAAATCAAATATAAAACCAGAGTCCAGAGCATGGTGGGGGGAACCATTATAGCAGCTGCAAAGAGTGACCAACGACCAACTCCATATGTCTATGTATCTGAATAAGTCTATGTATCTGAATGCAGTTTCATTTAGTCACATTTGGTTTAATGGTCAGGCGTCTTATATGGACAAAAGTAATGAGAGCGCTGTATGTGTGGGTTGGTTTTCGCGGGGTCCCATTACTTCTGTCCATATTAAATAGCTCAACGCTAATTGAATTTATATATGTATGTTTTTTTGCTCTTTATTTTGTCAGCATTACACCCTGCACCTCCACAGTCCTCACAACTGTCTGTTCTGAAGAATACTGCCCTGTACTGTTCTCTTGGATTTAGCCTGAGGGTGGAACTATGTTTGCTGTGCTGAGATGTGTTTGGTGCTGATCTGTGCAGGTGTTTGGGCAGAAGGACACGGATGGTTTCTACAGGGCAGAAATCTGCGGCCGGCCGGGGCTCATCCCCTGCAACATGGTCTCTGAAATCCAGGCTGAGGATGATGAGATGATGGACCAGCTCCTCAAACAGGGCTTCCTTCCCCTTAACACGCCTGTGGAAAAAATAGGTGATGAAGGTTCATCCCCTTTTCACACACAGTTTGTTTTTGCTTGTTACTTGTCTTTGTTAAACTGCTGAACCTGATTCTTACTTGTTCTGTGACAAAGTAATCAGCATTGCTACTGAATTCTGTGCTTCCTTTGCCGATCTTATTCTTTTCTTCCTCTTGTTTTCCCATCCTGCCTCTTTTCTTCTTTCTTCCCAAGTGAACTGTGATAGGTTCAGAGATGGTCGTTCCCTCAACCGCAGAACGCGAAAGTCCAAGAGAGGTTTGTTCCATCTGAGCCACCATTTTTTTTCTTCCCTCGTTTCTCAGACACTTAATTCTGTCTTTTCCTTGTCATTGGTCCACCCCACTCGCTTGCTCTTGAGCACTGATATGGTGCATGAGCAGACAAATAAAAGCTTGGTTTGTCCAGATGATTGGGTACAAATAATGACATTCTTACTAACTGGATTTATAGCTATAGCTTAACTCTAATGTAAAGTGTCCATTTGTCATATGTGAACACACCACAACACACAAGTGTATTTTACCCATTCACCAAGTGAAGCAGTGGACTGTCAGAAACACAGCGCCCAGGGAACAGTGTTGGGGGGTACCTTGCTCAAGGGTACTTCAGTGTCGCTACTAACAATCAACTTCCATCCACCAGGCAACTATTATGTAGTGAGCCTGGAAATAGACACACAATAAAATGATTGTTGTCTGATTGTAATGTCTGTTAAGTAGTTATTTTTAAAAACTTTTTATTTATTTATTTATTTTCTAATTCTAATCTCTTCAGAGTGACACAGATGTATTGAAAACCCCTGGCCAAATTCTGTTTTCATTACCAAAGTAAGCCCCCATGATCTGTAGAGAACACACTTAAACCGCTAATTCTATTTTTAAGTTTGACATAAAGTAAAAATAAAATAGAAAATGTAGCCCACATTTTATTATATATAGTCATTTTTGCCAGGGAAAAACAGTAACCGTACTGTTTGCTTGACAAATACTTTTCATCAAAATTTTGATATTCAAATGTAAAAAAAACAGTTAGCATAGCTTTAAAACTCATCAGTAGAGGAAGCTGTTCATTGGTCATCAGTGCTCTCATAGTTTCATTTCTCTCTCTCCCACTAACAAATTTTCCCTCTTATTCTCTCTTTTCATCTGTGCTGTCTCGTCTCAGAGCGGAACAGGCGGAGTGGACGGCACCCGGTTTCCACTCGTCGGATGGTGGCTCTGTATGACTACGATCCCAGGGAAAGCTCTCCAAACGTAGATGTGGAGGTAACAAAGTGACTTCTCTGCGTCCCCATAGTGCTTTCATATTCCTCCCATCGGCTTTAGTCTTCAGTTCACTGGCCAGGATACTAGCCTCCTTCATTAGCCCATCAGTAGCCTATTAAAATGTAGTCTGATATTCGCTGTCTTGCCATTTAATCAGAAGGAACATAAAATTAACAAGTTAAACTTAATGGAAGTTTAACTGAATGGAACATATTATGGAGACACAGCCTTCCTTTCACAATTTAGTCTGCTTTTTCTGTAATGCCGTGTAAGTGTAGTGCAGTGTTTATCCAGTCGGTGTCATAAATTATATTCACTTATATTCACGTATAAATGCAAGAGAGATTGGTATCCAGGTGACCAGTTCAGCTATTTTCATTGTGTTGCATCATGTCATGCTTTACACATTGCTTCTTTATTTGTAATGCAGTTTTTTGTCCTATATGTTCTTAGATTTTAGGATATTTTAGTCATATGTAACAGTACAGATACATGGATAAATAAAATCTTTACTCAATTAAGGTTGGCTGATCAGCTAATACTGTTAATTAAGAAATAAATCGGTAGTTAAATGCATTTTAACTGTAAGCAATTGTATTTAAAAAAAGGAAAAAATCTGCTATAATTATATGAATATTTATATACACTACTGTTCACAAGCCTTGAGCCTCCCTCTCGTTTCTTTATATTTTGCTTTGGATCACCTTGTTGATGTAAAAATACTGTTACATACCTGTAAGACTGTCTTGTCTTTCTCATATTGAGTATATTAAATTTGGAAATTTTTTTTTACTGCAACAGTCTGCAAAGTCCCTAAAGATACAAGTTGCCTAGCTAAAGGTGTTCCAACCATTCAGCATTCAGCCTCACCAGTATACTGATCACCGGCTGATCATCTAGAATCATCTGCACCTGTGTCGTCACTGGTTTAGGTCTTAAGTTAGATGTGCTTAAATTATTCATACTTATAATACTTATAATCATAATCACTGTGTGGTTTAACAAATAAAAAACTTCTGAAACTGTCAGGTTCAAGAACTGAAAATGAGTCTTTGAAGTGAGTCCTTCAGGAAGCCTGAAGAACTGTTCCTCTAGACTACATTAAAACACAAGAAAGTCTGGTTCTTTGGAAGCAAAACAGGAATAAATGAGGGGCGACTCAAGACTTTTGTGTAGCACTGTGTATCTTTTACAAAGAACACCCCTTAGCCTAAACAGGTGTCGATTATCCATACTTACTACATTGTGAATCCATAGCTAGTGCTGTGTTTTCCACCCGCTGTCACTCACTTTCATCTTTGCGTTGGCGCTGCCACACAGGCCCAGTTTGAGGGCATCAGACTGAGTGATGAGGTGAGTGGGGAAAGAGTGAGAATACACTCGCAGGGCCTTGTTCCAAATAGCACTCTATTCCCTACTGAGGGGACTCACCATACTCCACACTTCTCCGACTGTCTGCATGAGCACCTGGACTGTCTATGGCACATGGTTTGCTTACCTAAAGGCGTAACCCCAGCATTTTTCAGCCTCATCTCATCACCATCTTCAGCATCGGTCCATGTGTTTCTGTTGTTTTTAGACTCCATGAGTTTCATGGTTTCGGACCAATGTGCGAAATGGTTTCTTGGTGTCTTCAGATGAGGCTGAAAAACCCTGGAGAGTTCATTTAATGCATGTGTGTGTGATGCAGCCACGTGACCACTGTTTGGATTCATATGATTTAAAAATGCTAATGGATACCAAATGAAATAGAAATGATAAGGTTCACCAGTTGGTCATTTATGAAAACCAATAGCATGTTGAAAGAAGTGATCTGTAAGCTGTGGTTCCTGAGGGTCTGTAATGATCAGGCATGCCTGCATTAAGTGTATCGTGTCATTATGAAGCATTTCTGAAGGTCTGTACACTGCCAGCCAAAAGTTTCAGCGCACACTGATGTTTTCTACATTTGTAGTATTTACTTAACTACACCCAATATTCTGTGCTGAGAAGAAATGTTTAGTATGTTCACCATTAAAGTACCGTTATTAGCCACCCCCCCCCCCCCAAAAAAAAACCCCCAACAAAAAACACAGTATAATTATAATGTGGATCATAAAACAGTTGTTAGATATTTAAGAAGCTCTTAATTGACAGTCAATGGGATGAAACAGTTAACGAGTGCATTTAAAGTAAAAAAAAAATCTATAATTTGACCACACAACCAGTTAATAGGATGTCAGCCCTGCACAGTTATTTGACATATTTTTATTGATAATTGTTCACTTCCAATGCTTTCACTTCCAATGCTTAACAAGAACAAAATCTGCAATTTATGAAATAAATGTATAAATGGGGTGCAAAAACGTTTAACTGGTAGTGTATGTATGAATGGCTGCATGACTAAACCAGCGGTGACAGTGTGCAGTGAGTGAGTTCTCAGCCGGGGTGTGTGGGGTACTTATTTGAAACACAGCCTGTGTCTGTCTGGTACTTGCTGTGGTGGAGAGGTCCAAGGTCGCAGCTCTCAACTGAACCTGCCTTACCTCAGTGTCACTGTTGTTTTATGTGTGTGTGTGTGTGTATACTTCGTACTTGTGTGCCTTGAAATGAACATAGTGTTAATATTATAGAATGAATGTCTTACATATAGTCACATAAATAATATGTATTCCTGTATATTTACATATTACATAGAATTCATAGAATATTTTGGCAAAAAAATAATGTTAACCAAATGTACTTGACCAGTCAAGACATTTTTGCTTCTTTAGTTTTGCACAGGAGCTATGAAGCTAGCATATACAACCCGTAATGGAGAATTATTGCCACCTGAATAAATGGCTGGTGTAATTTACTGTAACCTCAAACAAACTGTAAAACAGTACAGAACTAAAGAAGCAAACTTCAGGCACCAAACATGTCTTGGATACATTTGGGGTGAAGGGAGGAATTTGTCTGTTTCTGTTCTTAGCCAAACTACTGCTTTTTAACCTTTAACTGTATTTCAAACTGATATGTTTTGGTGAATTTGAGGGACTATCGACTTGTAGTGTTTGTTATCAACGGTGCCAGTACCTCATAGTGCCAATTCTAAACTAAAATTGCAATGTTTGATTACATGTGGCATAAGTGAAAATCTGTGTAAATAAGTTTGTTTTTCCTTTAAACGTTTCAAATCAGTCCCATCAGGATAGCTGCTGCTTTTAAAGCATAAAATAAAAAGGAAAAAGGAACTTAATGTTAGTACAAAAAATGAACGTATGTGTTAGAAGTGCAAAAAGTATGAGCATAGCTTGTCACTGTCTCCTTCAGGCTGAGCTGACCTTCTGTGCTGGGGATGTGATAACGGTGTTTGGGGAGATAGATGAAGATGGATTTTATTATGTGAGTACAGATTGTTTATCATTTATTCATATAATGTGTTTGGTATAGCATATACTGTCAAAAACTCTGGAAGCCCATGGTAAAAAAACCCTTATTTTTTTAAGTGTTTGTTTAAAGTGTTATTCCACTTTTGTTCATATAGCAGTACTTTAAAAATAAGGGTGCACAATACACTAGTTTTGAATTAATGATTTAATTTCGCATATAACAGTGCGATTAAAATTTTAATAGTTGCCCAGCATTAATACATATGTTTATGAATATGTATGTATATATATGTATGTACAGAAACCCTTCAATTTTACGCAGATCAGCAATCGCGGATTCAGTCTTTTTTCTGAGAACCGAAATGTATTACCGCCTCCGCTGGACTGGTGGCAGTAATACATTTCCCAAAACACAACAACGCAGTTTTTAACCATACGAGGAGTTACTGTATATGCTGTATATGTGTAAGATTGTTTTTTGAAACAATGTTGGTTACTGTATATACTGTATACATGCCGGGCTCTGGGGGGCATGGTGTCCGTGCCTGGGTCAATGTCTCGGCGTGGTTCGGGGCGGGGGTTATACGCGCAGTATGAAGTCACAAATTAAGAATCTATTTGCGCTGTGAATACAGTACTGAATCATGTATGGATGAACCAATGGTGGATAAACATAAGCTCAGAGTGGCTTATCAGGGTTCAACAAAATCAGAGCTAAATGTAGTCTCTTAATTCATCTCTGTCATCACACCCTGCACTGCTTTCATTTTGACTGTCAGATGAGTGAAATATATTTTCATTTCAGCCTTTCATTTAATGGCATTGGTGAAATAAAGCCCATTCATCTGGAGCTGATTTTAGTGCTGAATTTGAGTTTTATTCCAGATTCAAGTGAGATTTTACATCATGCACACACATGAAATGTCACCTGGGGATTCCCCTAATGTCCAGAATGAGTATGTTTTTGGGTCAGTGGCTGCATATGTTCTCTTCCCTGTCGTCTCTCAGGGAGAGTTGAATGGACACAAAGGTCTGGTGCCCTCAAACTTTCTGGAAGAAGTGCCTGATGACGTGGAGGTTTACCTCACTGAACCCTCCAGCCGACATCCCCAGGACCACCCCGGCCGGACAAAGACCAAAAGGGTACACCCCGTTTAACACCACTCAACCCTCTGTCATCCATCCGCTCTTGCTCTTTGTTTCTCTCTCTCTCTATCTCTCTCTCTGTCTTTTTTACCTCCCTTCTTTATAGGCGCTTTTTTTGTTCATTTTTTTTATTATTCTCCGTCCGTGTTCTGTGTTGTGTGACAACTGTTTTTTATTATATTTTTTTATTTATGTATTCAGTGGATCATTAAAGAAATAAAGCAGTTATTGAGTCAAAGATGTACCACTCACCACCCTGCCCTACACTTAAAAAAAAAAGAAGTTTATATTAATGTACGAAATCTGTATGAAAATTGTGGGGAGGCGATTATGTTATGTAAACGGTGCAATATTTATAAAGCATTGTTTAATGAGAAGCCATGTACAGAAGGGTGACATTGTTTATGGTTATTATTTGTAAAAAAAATAAATAAAAAAAGGCGGGGTGGGGGGGAGGGACAAGCACCAAACAGGCTCTGAATTATTTTTGAGGCGTTAAGCATTGCAAAAGATGCTTTATGAATATAAGTGTGTCTGATCTGAGAATTTCTAATAGAGGATAATAGTTTTGATGTACAGAGAGACAAAACCATGTAGAGCTGTAGAAGTGCATGCTCCTTCTTTACAGATGCTTGATTGCCTCCGTGAACTTTTTTATATCATGCAAAAGATTGAGACCAGTAAACAAACACACAAGAAAAAAAAAATCCTTTTGTATGTGTTTCCAAAGGAACTGTTCTTTTTGTATATTGATATTTAACACCTCTGAGCTTGCACACAGTCACAAAAATAAATGAACGAGAGACAGAGGGTAATCTTTCTTATAGAAGTGAATTTATCTATAGAGTATAAGAATTATAAAGTAGGTACTGTGTTATGATCTGTGGAAAAAAAAGAAAAAACTGCTGTTCTGCTCGTCAGGGCAGCCCAGGTTTCTCCCGTAATGTTACTTTTGTGATTTTCATTCTTCACTGTTCAGGCTGTTTGAGATGAATTTGCGTCATGGCGTTGTTGGGTTTTTTTTGTTTTGTTTTGTTTACCTTTTTTTTAACTTCTTTTTCCTTCACCCGCTTGGCAAACCAGAAGAAGAGCGTTCATTTCACTCCGTAACGGCTCAGTACACCTCACGTAAGTGAGCGACTGAGGATACCAAACATAACGCTGTCCTCGTCTAATGCAGATGACATGGGCCCCCCTTTACTGTTGCCCCTTTGGTATGCAATGCGCATGCATACACACACACACACACACACACACACACACACACACACAAATTTGCACAATTGCTGTATAGAATGACTGATTTTGCCACTTCATTATCAATGCATTTTAATAAGCTGTATCAACCAGTTAAATATCAGCACATGCACACACAAAGGGCATTACTGCATCCACAAGTATACATAATGATACACATCCAGTGCGAGGTGTTCAATATCTTAGCTGACACACATTACTGTTCAAAAGTTTGGAATCATGTCGTCTTAATACATTTGTTGCAGTAATCTTGTAATCCATACACCAAAGGTGTAATTATATGTATAGTTACCTATTTATTTTTATTTGAAAAATTTTATTTGAAAAATTTTGAAAAATGTATCTCTACCTGTACCTAAATTGGGGAGCGCTGATGTAGATATTTATACTATTTTAACTTTATTCTTATTAATTTCATACCGAAAAGCAGCTGGTGAGCTAGTGGTTAGGGCATTACCCCTGTGACCAGAAGGTCGTGGGTTTGAATCCCAAGACTGCTCATGGCACCGTTGAGGTACCCTTAAGCAAGATACCATCCCTACACACAACTCCACAGGTGCTGTGTTCCTGGCTGCCTGCTGCTTCACTTATTGATTGGGTTAAATACAGAGAAGGTTACTGTTTGTGCTGATCTCACTGTGTGCTGTGGTGTGTTCACGTATATGACAAATGGTCACCTCACACAGTTAAGTCAGTTTGAAATCTACATGGACCATCTACCATCTAGAGTGAAAAATGCTCAACCATTTGACATTTTTTGGTTTTCAAGCAGATAAAGATTTTTTTAGATTTTAGATTCATTTACTTTCCTGCAACAAGATTGTTATATAACTGAATGCTGATTTTAAACTTTTGACCAGCACTGTATGTACACATAAAACAATATAAACACACATCTGCTGGTTTATACACTGATCAGCCACAACACTGAATCCACTGAATCCAAATGAAGTGATGACTGATGATTTGGTTATAGTGGAACCTGTGGGGGGGAGGGGTCTTACAGTAGGCAGTGAGGTAACAGTCAGTATCTGAAGTCAGTGCTGAAAGTAGAAATAATCATAATGGTAAGAATTAGATTGACCTTGACAAAGGAGTCCGAACATCTCCAGCACCGCAGGTCTTGTAGGAGGTTCCTGGTATGCAGTGGTCAATACTTACCAAATGTGCTCCAGGAAGGAGAACCAGGCAACCAGTGAGAGGGTAATTGGCGCATAAGGAAGGGAAGACCAGCCTGGTCAGATTCTACATTAGCACAAACTTCTGAAAACATTTATGCCAGCTCTGATAGAAAGGAATCAGAACACACAAGTGGCACTGTGATAGTCTTCATGCTGACCTCTGTTCACCACCGAAAGAGCCTAAAATGGGCATCGGAACTGGACAAGCAATGCAAGAAGGTGCTGCTGCACAGCAAACACTGTTCAGGAATGGTTTAAGGAACATGAAAAAGAGTTCAAGACCTTTAAATTCCCACAATTTCAATTCAAGGACTAGATATCACCTTTAGGCATGACAGGGACCAACACAATATTCAGGTGGTTTTAATGTTATAGCTGATCAGTGTATAAGAAGTCCCATGGCTGCTTCACATTTTCTGATCCCCTGCACCCCCCACCCCTTCCCTTTTTGCCTGCCTCCATGGAGCAGCTCAGAAAACTGTGATTGGTCGACTGCAGTAACAGAAAGCTGTGATTGGTCGGCTCCGGGCAACAGGTGCCTAGTGCCAGTGCATTAGACGGGCTGAGCTGGTATCTTCAGTTGATTCTCTGGGTGTTGTACATGACAGTGTCCGTCTCATTTACTCCTACTGTAACTCATGGCTCAAGCTACACGGCCATTGTTGCACAACAACGGTCCGAGTTTGACCCCTGAACCTTCCCTCTCCCCCCTCCCCCCCCAAAACCCCCCACCTTTTCTATTCTCTGCCGTATGCAGAAGTGTTGGCGCCCCGACAGGGACCAAAGCCTCCCCTCCCCTCGAGAAGCTGCGCACCCCTAACCACATTACTCCCAAGCAGAAACAACACAAACCTCTCGATGTGCCCACAGATACGTTCTTTTGTTACTAAAAGTTGGATGAGTGTTACAGGCAAAAATCCCCTTTGACCTAATGAGAAACTCTGGCACATACATTTTTTGTCATAGTAATTTGGGGTGTGATAAATTTCTTTATTATTTCTCAACTTTATTGTTTTATTCATTTGTTCATTTGTAGATGAGTCTGTATTTCAATGTTTCACCCAACTTTAAAAGTGCTGGTAATGGAAGAAAATTAACTAAACTTAATTTTCTTTTATTTCTGACGTAGCACTATTTATGTAATTATTATTGTTATTATTATTATTATTATTATTATTTCAAATTATCAACATTACTTTAAAGGGAAGCGTAGAACACCCATGTCCAAATTCCTGAAAGTAGAGTATCACTATTTCAAAGTGCTCTTCATGCATTTCCTTGTAATGCAATCAACGTTTGTTGGGATTAACATCTAGAACATCTGGCTGCTATCACAAAGTTGATAGGCAAGATAATGTTATGGCTTAGACCACTACTTACTCCTTTTCAGTCCAGTTCCTGAACCAGAACAGATGTTCGTTAAGCCACACAGTGACCTAAGTATGAATCATTGAAACATAAAAAAGCGCATCTAACTTGAGGCCTGAACCAGTGAAGAAACAGGAACAGATGATTCCAGATGATCAGGCGGTGATCAGTATACTGGTGGTGCGAGATTCTTATCGCACGATGAAAAAAATCGCCATTAACGCCCCCCACCCTCGGACAGAGGGAGCTGGGTCTATACTGCGCAAGCTATGATGAATTTCACCTTGATATTTCAGTGACTTGTCCGGTTCACGCATGTTTTAAACCTGTCTCTGTCTCTCTGTCGGGGGGGTGAGAGAGAATCTCGCGCGCGTTAACGCCAAGATTACAAACAGCGTTAACGGTGTTAAAAAAATTAATCTATGCTCACTATAAAGTTAAATTAAATTCTAGATAGTGTTTAGAGATAAACAAGACATTATATATGGGCCTAGTTTTAAAAGAAAGATGTGCTACTGTTTCACATTCGATTGAATGGGAGTATCTTCTGTAGCTACTCAAAATGTAAAGGACTCATCTGTGGGCCGAGCGCAGCCTCCGATCGGGTGCACATTTAGGGTGCACTTTTTCTCAGAAGCAAGCAAGCCGCAACAGATCATCAATTCCATCCCCTAGAGAGTAGATTTACGTTGTGAGAGTTTGTCTATTTTATTAGGAGGTGTTTATGTAGGAACTTAAGTTTTATTCCAGAATTGTAAATTAGGTCTTTTTGAGCAGGTTTGATTTTGCTTCAGGTTCCTTGGTGATGTAACCGTGCCAAAAGGTGATAGATTACAGCAGAGCAGAGACTGGTAAATGAATTACTAATCTTTTCTCTTCATCTTTAAAAGACTGTAAAAACTGAGACCTGTCTTGTTGTTTTGTCCACATTGTGTATGTGAATGTTCGTTTCAGAGGTCAAGAATGAGAAATAGATTATAAAAAAAAAAGAAATAGATATTTAAACTGTGTTTAAAACATTTCTAGTAGCAGCAAGCACCATCTTTGCATCTCATTAGAGCGGCAGCACCTGTCTGTATGTGGAGGGCCATCAGAATTGGGACATCTAAACTATAGCTAGAGCTGTAATGTGGAGTGAATTTCCCCTGAGTGTGTAATCGTGTGGTGTGTATATTTTCCATTACCCTCCCCCTCCCCACATACGTATACTGTATGTGGTGGCCCTGCTGGGACAGAAAGGACTTTTTGAGGGTTGGATGTGCAGTGGTGACGTTGGAATGCTGTGAGAAAATAAAAAAAAAAAAGATTTTTTTTATTTTTACCGCCCAGGCCTGAACTGTCCCTGTACGGGTCTCCCATTAGGTTCCGGCGGAAAAAGCCGGGGGCTCTCCGAGACGAAGCGCCACACGCACGGTGTGGCACCAGGGGCCCAGAAGCCCCGCTCCGCGACGGCCCCAAACCACCAATAAGAAACAAGGATTGCTCTCCAGAGGACAGAAACTGTTGAAAAGGCTTGGTGCTGTGAAATAGGGTTCAAAGATCCGCCTCCTCCCTTTCCCGTTATAGGCTGGTGCAGTCTGTCAAAAGGGTGGGGTGAAATTAAATATCGCTCTTATTTTCTGTTAAACCCTTGAATCCTAGGCCCAATCAGGCACTTGATTCAGTTTCAGTGATTCATAATATATGATGCAGTTTTGAGAGTAGGGAGCTGTGGACCACCATATGGACCCTTAAGGTTTCAGGGGTTAATTTGAAGAGTTTCGCTCTGAAACTGAAAGGGGGCGGGGGGGGGGTGATGGTGGAAACTAGGGTTTTCATGACCACGGGCCAATCTATAGTTTCATACCTCATTTTTCTGTTTGCGTGTCTTATTTCATCGCCAGCACACAAATGCTACTAACTGGTAATGTGTTGTAGTCAGCAGTCTGAAGTCAGAGACTTTCCTCTGGTCTTTGGGGATCAGCTCCGGCTTTGATCGCGCATTGACTCACAGCGGAACTCATTTCAAGATATTTCAAATGATCAGAAGCTCTTTTTTTTACCTTGGCAGCATGTGATTACACAATGTCTGAAGGCCTTGAGAAAGACGAAGGCCACGGCAAAATGATGTTAGCACAAGATATTGCAGGTTTAGCACAATGGATGGGTTTGAGCACTGTGGGTAGAAAATTAGATATATACATACATATATACATGCATAGATAGAGATATAGATATATACATATACCACACATATGCACACACATATATTTATATATATTTACATATGAAAGGAGAATTTTAAATATTAATGCACCCTGTCACTTTGGACTCGCTTCCCAACTTTGGGTGGTCATGAAACTCCTGGTGGGGCTCAGCCTCCTCATATTTGCCTTATAAAATGCACAATGGTTTGTATGGCGGCCTGGTTTGTGGGCGGTTTTGTCTCGTGTACTGTGAGCGTTTCGCGTCGATGCTTTTTTAAAAATCTCTTCTACAAACACATTACGAGAAAAAAAGTTTGTTTTTTAGTGTTGTGCTGCTGCATCAACCCTCACCATGAGTCGCAGGCCAGGAGATTGGCGGGGGAGGGGGGATTCAGATCTCTAATACGTAAATCAGGTCCTGTATTCAAAAGTCATTGACCCACCATGAACAGTACAGCTAACTGGGGGGATAATTTGAGTCTTGTCTGGTTTTTAGAATCAGCATCACTTTAAAGTGTTGGCACAAGGTAACCCATTTTAGAGCTAAAGTCATCACCCCCGTTTCGGAGCACTGAAGGTACTGCTACTTATTAGAGCTGTGAATGTACGACCCAGTCAAACCCAGAGGCTTTTTTAACCTCAGAGGATGGAACAACTAGGCTTAGACTGGTCTTGAGCTAGTACTGTTTCCCCCCTTCCCTTCTTTCTATCTCTCTCTTTCTCTCTCTCTCTCTCTCTCTCTCTCTCTCTCTCTCTCCCATGCTCCGTACTTCTTTCTTGTTTCACTTTCTCTTACTCATTCCATCGTTTCATTTTGCACTTTCCCTAAACTAAGATTCCAACAATAGTCGTAGGAGTTTGGAGTGAGACTGCCAAAAAAGAATGTATGAAAACATTCTGTGTATCTTGTACAATTTTCAGCCAAAATAAAATAATAGGCATTTTAAGCAGAATAA
>JBBPDE010000015.1:425303-447162 GCA_037974605.1 Nannopetersius ansorgii | reverse complement strand
TATATATATAGTTTCTTTTTGTTTTTTGCAGAGTCAGGAAATCATGCGATATCAAGCATTGCTTTCACATGTTGTTTGAGTGACTTGCTCTTTTTGTACTTTGTCCATTTGTACATTCTTTTTAAATGTTTATACTTGCTTTTGAGACTGCCTTTTTTGTACATTAAACTTTATAATCTGACAGTGCAAGCTTTCCTCACGGTGTCTTCGAAAACCATAACGTTTTAAAGTCTGCAACTGTGTGCTAGCTTTATGGAAGAAAAAAACAAATACACCTATATTGGTGATTATATAATATTTTGTGGGTGTGCATGTGCAATTTTTTTTTAAAAATCGAAATAAATTTGATATTTTGTACACACTTGTGATCTGCTGGTGGTTTGTTGAGAGTCATGTGGTCTCTGTGTCTGAATGTCCCAGGTTCCGCCACCAGAGGGCGCCAAAGGCCAACGCTTAGACTTAAAAACTTAACGTTCACAATAACACTTCTTCCCTGATACATTCTGAAAACATATTGCTAGGTTACTCACAGGTAAGACAAAGAACAAAAGTGACACCACGTCGGGTCAAACTTCTTGAATTGTCCAGACTTGTTTTTTCTTTCTTTTCTACGTGTTGTGAAAAAATCTTCACATTTAAAAAAATAAAAATTAACATTTTCAGAAATTAAATATGTGCACAGGTGCGAAACGCCATCACCCCGCAGTTTAGACGGCCACCTCCAGTAAGCCCCGCCCACCTGCACTGTGATTGGCCCACCTGTTTTTATGATTTATTTATAAAGATTTATAAACGTCCACAAGATCTTGTCATCATCACACACACATCCTGTTATACATTTATTAAAATCTAAATAACGTAATCTAAATGTAAATATTTTTTGTTTCATTAGTGATTTTCCGTGCGGCTACATCAGTTCATCTCTGCATGTTGTCTCAGAGCTTTTTTCCATTTATGTTTTGTATTTATATGTAAGTTTTCTTGTTACATATCATAAAGTCTATTTTCACTTGTACATATGGTTAGTACGTTTAATTGTATTGCTTTTTATTTGTACATTTAAAAAAAACATAATACGTATATTTCATATAAAAACGCGTAATTCAAACAATTTTATTATTCGTTAATTCACTATTTTACAAATATATAATGTAGTTAGGGCTTAATTAGTCCCACAAGAAATGTACAGGAGCAGCATAGAACATAGAAGCAGCATAATTATGGCTAAACAGTACAAAAGTATCATATAAAATGCACACCATATACATATAGATACAAATAGATATACACAAACAAACAGATGTGTATATATACAGTATACGTACAAACCCGATATGTGTGTTTGTGCATATTGGATCTCTGTCTGTAAATATAGGTACACATTACAGTGTCCTCAGCTACTTGCTAGGAAATAAATATGATTTGTGGTCAAAACAGGGTGTACAACAGCGTAAACGATGTTATCCCACTTGTATTGCGGCATGTCCCGCCTTCTTGAGCTGGGATTGGCTAAAATCTTCCGCGAATATGATCTCTTAGCCAATCGTATTGCAAGAGAGCGGGGTTTTTGTCGGAATACAGGTGGGCAAAAACAACGGTCACATCCAACTCGGAGAGCAGCGCGCGAGGGAGTTTTAGTTTAACGGTTCACTCAGAGTGAACGGAAATTGCAACCCGATTTGTATGCTAAAACGGATTACAACTGAGTCAAACAGCTTAAAGCTGACCACAGAAACGTTTCAGCGTGTTTCCGTGTTAGTTTAGTTGGTTAAGCGTGGGCTGTTTTTAGGAACAAAAGAACACATATTTTTTTCTTTTCCAACTTATATAAGTGCACGTTTCTGCCCGATGGCAACTTTCAGCTCGATGCTAACTGTTTAACTGTTTTTATTTTCATCAAAACTCTTCTTTTTTTGACACCATGGACTTTTTATACAGAGTTTTAAACTTCTCTGCAGTTGTGAGCATCTTCCAGGTAAGTTCTTTCTCTGTTTTTTTTTTTTTGTAGTCAGAAAGTATCAAACTTCTCTTCATGTGAAGACATTATTTGAGAAAATTTAGCAGAAAAAATATTACTTTGCTGTATTACTTTAGGAGTTTGGTGTTTTATATTCACAGGTCTTCGGTGACAGTGTCGTACCGTCCAAGCATCCAGGTAAAAAAACGTTAAAAAATGTTTTTTTGAAAAAACTAAATGCATATTTTCATAACAATTGATATATATGATGTAAATGGGCCCGCATTTCTAACAAGCTTACCTTCCCGAGCAAAAAACACCAAACTTGCACAATAACATGATAAATTACGAAATTTCTGTTTATTTTCCTCGTTTAAATGTGTAGATAACGACCATACAATCCCCTTATAATTGTTGTAATAAAATGTTAATGTAATACCGAAAATTGAACATAATGTATGGAAAATTTAGAAACATCAGTTCAATACAGTGATATTTCAATTCAGTGCATTTAAAAAAAACATCAGATATAAGGAGTGTATGAAAATTAGCAAATAATATGTTAATGTTTCCACATCTGAGCTTGCTAGTAATATTTGATACTTTTGTGGAATAGTGTATTTCCAACTGAAAGCAGCAACACTAAATAAAGAGTGACCATTTTCATATGTCAAGACACCACAGCACACTGTGTGAACAGGATTGAATTTTCTCTCTTGCTTTTAATCCGTTCACCAAGTGGAGGAATGGCGAGCAAGGAACACAGGGTCTGAGGAGTAGTGTGTGGAGTTGGTTCTTTGTTCAAGGGGACCTCAGAGGTGCCACTAGCAATCCTGGGATTGGAAACCACAACCAATTACAGGGGAAATGCCCTAACTGCTAACCCAAGCGCTTTTGCTTCATAATGATCTAAAGCATTAGCCATTAGCTAATGTGAGGAGCTAGTCACAACAGTGATACAATATAATGCACAAAATATTACAATATCTTATGATATGTTACAATACAACGTGGTTCAATAGGACAAGTTACAGGTCTTGATAGGCTGCCTTAGCCCTACACACCTAGAGTATAAGTCCAACTGTTTCATCCACCTAACCTTAGCATAACCAAGTGAACACTGATAAAGAAATGTATTTTCTCCTAATCAGAATTTAGAAAGCAGTGGTTTTGTTTAACTTGGACTAAGTCGTCTAACCCCAATGCCAAGTGCTGCCAAACTGTAAATAATCTTCATAATCATATACTCATTGAGATAAACAGCCAAACAAGCCTGGATCAGGCAAGAGCAGTACTAGCCCAAACCTTTTCTCAAAACGGCAAGGACTTCCCCTCCCGCCCTGGGGGAATGCTATCAACAGCCATTTTTCAACATGTGCCTAAGAGAGAGCAACAGCTTTCCCATGATTATCGCTGCCATAGAAATTCTTACTCATGCAAATATACAGTCTGGACTCTTTCCCATTAAAAGCATGTGTAGAGTATCAGTGTGATGCCACTATTAGTGCAGGATATCATGATGATGTAGTTCATGTAATGATGGGTGAAATCCTGGTATGTATGTTTTAATTCCTAGACTCAGTGGTGTTGCTCACATGCATGCATGTTTGTATGTGCATGGGTGTGCATGTGCGTTTGAATGTGCATATGCAAATACAAATGTATGTGTTTCTGTGTACATATCATCACTGGTGGGACAAAACCTTGTATTCCCAAAATGGGAAAATAGGAGAAGGAAAAATGCATTTTGAACTCATAGTGGAACTTAATGGAGGACAAATCTGTGTCTCTATGGTTTAAGTATTGTTGGGTTAGGTGTTGGCTAGGTATTTTGTGACAGTTGTATAGATGCTCTGACTGCAGTATCTTAGTTAAATAGTTGACTCAGTTTTAAGCTGTTTTTCAGGTAAGAAACAGTTGTGGACTTCTTAAACACTGACGTACGTCGCTCTGGATAAGAGCGTCAGCTAAATGCCGTAAATGTAAATGTAAATGTGTCATTTTGTGAATATTTTATTGGTCTGATTACTGTGAAATTTCACACAATGTAGAGATCAGTTCATGTCTTGAAATTATGTGGGGAAAAAACAGAAACTGAGATACAAGGTCTTGTTTTAACAGCAATGGTATAGGTAAGACTGTGTGTGTGTAAATATATATGTGTACGTGTGTGTGTGTGTGTGTGTGTGTGTGTGTATATGTATGTGCTTTTGTGTGTGCTTGTGTGTGTTGCCCTCAGGCCTGGATGTGCTGGCCACTGCCTCACACTACTGGCCGCTGGATGCAGAGGATGGACTGCACAGCCTGCGGAATCAGTTTGGGAATAGAACAGGTCATGTTAATGGGAGTAATATAAGTATGTGCATCAGTCCTGGCTGAGCCACGTAGACGTCCTTTGCTCTCTCTCCTTTTCTCTCTTTGTCTCTTCTCTCTGTACCTCATTTCTCTTTTTTCTTTTAGTTTCTTCTTTCTCTTTTTCTCCTCTTGCTCTCTTTTCTTTTCCTCATTTCTGCCTCTCTTTCTGTATTGTTTATCTCCCCTCTCTGCCTTTTTACTTTATTTGCTTTCTTTGCTTTCCCTCCCTTAATTCTTTGCTGTTTTTTTGTTTCTCACACATTTCTTTATCATCCTCATATTTGCTCTGCACTTTCTATTTCCCTGACTTTTCTTTCCCTGTCTTCTCTCAGCCATTTCTTTTTTAACCCATATGTATTCTTCCATCCTTTTTTTCCCTCAGTCACTTTACTCTTAATTTCTTTTTGTTCTTTTTCTCCCCTCTCTCTTTCTCTTTTTCTCTGTCTCTCCCTCCTTCTCCAGCTGTTGAGCATTTTTCTGCAGTGCATCTTTCTGTGTTTGTGCAGCTGTGCTCACTGCTTTAACTCATTTGAAGTTAAGTTTAAGTTGATGAACATACAATTCATTCTGAATTACCTCAGTGAGATGGTGAAGACACTTAACTATTAAGGGAGTTGTGTTTATTTATGTTAGCAATTCTCTGTGTGTGTGTGTGTGTGTGTGTGTGTGTGTGTGTGTGTGTGTGTGTGTGTGTGTGTGTGTGTGTGTGCGCATGTGCGTAGGAAATAGATAGATCAATTAGGGCTGGGTTGATTTTACCAGAGGAGGCTGTGTATTGTAATTTACCAAGGGTTGATTTCTCGACTGCTTCAAATATCTGGTACATTACCAAACATACATCATTAAAGTCACTACACAGTTGTTATAGACACATTGCTAAAACTACAAGCACTGTAGATTTATGCTGGATTAAAATGATTCTCAGATAATTAATTATCTAAATTACAGTACCTCCCAAGATAAAACTAATCCAATCGGACTAGAACCTGCCATTGATGAAAAGATGAAAAATTACTATTATACTATGTAAAAACTAGAAGAAAATCTAGAAGTTCCATGTATTAATTATTCTAGATGAGTTTAGATGCATTATCCTGGATATAACTGTAAACTGCTCCTGACCAGTGAAAAGCTCTTCCTACAAAGCTTGTACATGTATTGTGTTTAAGTGTTTACCATTGTTCTTTTGGTCACCCTGGGGACGGTTTTACAAAGATAGAATGTAACTATCTAAGTAACTTAGATATAGCGTCATACTTGACATAAACGTCTAACTAATACTGTTGTACAAAGCAGTTAAGACCACAAATTTCTTAAGTATTACTATGCTGCAATGAATTGTGGGTATTTTAAGACTTTTTTCAAAGCAAAAGAGCGGACGCATCTAAAAATGCGGCACCTTTCACCCATTCGGAAAGTCTATGTATTTTAGAGGAATTCAACACCTATAAAGACATTTTATTAGGGAAATGTAGTGAAGAATGCAAAAACACAAAGAAAAACGCAGTTTGTAAAAAGATTACCACATCCGTTAGCAGTGTAAATCCCACTTTTGTCAGGTATGTTGTCACGGTTCAAAAAAGATTAGTACGATCCCTGAAAGCTCTTTCCCGTCTTATAGCTCTCTCCATAAATGAATCAGCAAGCCACAATTTATGAGCCACCTCTTCCTCTGTTATTTTGCTCTTTGTCTGCTTTTACCATGGTGTCATAATACGTCAGACCTATGTTAGCCTGGGGGTGAGGTGTCTTAACTTTTTAAGTCTAAAACGAGTTGGTCTTAACTTTTGTGAAACAGTTTTACTTGAATTAGACTGGTCTATAAACAAACTTAAGACCTATTGTACCCCATAGTCGAAACTGCTTTAGTGAAACCGGCCCCTGTTCATTCTGGTCTTTCTTTGCCTTTGTCTTCATTGTGTCTTTGTGTTGTGTGTATGTAGCCATATACCTGTGCTATAAATCACCTATGTTATTGTCCTCTCTGTTTTGTTTTTTCTCCACTTTTTTCTCCATCACAGCACTAAGAATCCACAACCACACTGTCCTGCCTTACCATAACTCTTCCTCTGTGTACACCAATGACTCTGCCTACACTAACATTTCCGTCTCTGTAGGTGAGGATCCTGCACTCCTCCACTCTCTGCTAGATACACACATACACACACATGCACAGTGGGCTCAACTGATATTTGGGGAGTCTTCATTGCAGAACTTTTTAGCATTTCACAACAATTGGGTAACTTATTTTTCTTTCTTTTGAATTAATTTTAATTCAGCAGAAACCTGACCTGTCCATGTTCCACCCCTCAAACATGTAGCTATTGTTCCTAGGTTACATTTACATTTACATTTACATTTACAGCATTTAGCTGACGCTCTTATCCAGAGCGACGTACATCAGTGCTTAAGAAGTCCACAACTGTTTCTTACCTGATAAACAGCTTAAATCCATGTCAACTATTTAACTAAGATACAACAACTGTCACATAATAACTAGCCAACACCTAACCCAACAATACATAAGTCATAGAGAAGTGGGAAGTCAATGGATTTTTTTTTTTTACTTGCTGAATTTAACATAAACATTGTAAAACACAAAATATGACATCTACAAGGTATCTGGCACATTTACATGGTTAACATTTAGATGTAAATACATGCCAAATGAAGTTAGCACACAAAAATGAGCACTTTCTTCCATTTTTCTGTAGTTCACACCAGTATGTGATACACTTCATACTCTATAGATGGATGTTGAACTCTTACCCTTTCTTCCTCTTTTTCTTCTCCTCACCCTCCTTCAAGCATCAGTCCTCCGGTCTTTCTTTTGCCTCACCAATGTGATTTTACTCTTTTGCTTTCTCTCTGAGTCTGCACAAGTCACCTACACCAACCCTTTTACCTTCTGGCTTGCTCCATCACCCATTTCCATGTTTTTTCTGCCTTCTCTTTCTCTCAACCCATCCATTCATGAGTTTACGCTTATGTGTTTACAACGTCTCACAGTTGTTTAAAGCTCCCAGAACTCCCTGTCCTATGAAAGAAGATGTAGGGTGAATCATTCTTAGTGAGAAGGTGGAAAACAGTTTTGCTATTTACCATTTTAAGTCCATCCTGGTTCATCGCCCAGTTCATTGTGGGGATTTCTTGTTCCCTTGCCTAGAATTAGTGCACAATTCTTCTTCACATGGCCCAAAAGAACAAGCCAACACATGATCAGATTCATGAATGAAATGTTTCGTTGTAAACTAAAGAAATACTGAAGTGAAATGTAAGCAACAAAAATCTAATTTACAGTTTGCAGTTTATGTCTAACTGCAAGTGTCACTGATCAACCAAGACATGTTTGGTTTCTGAAGTTTGTTTCTTTAGTTTTGCACTGAAGCCACAAGGTTGCATTTATACTGTAGAACTAGAATGAGAAATGTCAAACCAATTGAGACTTAGTGAGTGAGAGAGAAAATTGATGAACAGTGAGAATGTGGGGAAACGATTGTGTGAACATTTTGACTGGAGCAGAACAGTCTACAACAGTAAGAAGGACAGTCCATAATAATGTGACTGGGAGAGCATTTTACAACTATGAACAGAGAACTGTGTGAAACAAGACTGTATACAACAATGAATGGGGAGAACATTGCACAGGAATGGGAAAGAACTTCCAAGAACAGCGTGAATGAGGGGAAAACAATATTTAAACAACCACATGTAGATGTAGCACACCTACCAGTTGGCCCATGTGCAAGTAGTGGAATCCTGCACTCCAAAATGTAATGACGCATTAAAATGAGTCTGCACTGTGCTAGTTTGCTGGTTGGTGTGTAGCTAGATGT
Organism: Nannopetersius ansorgii; assembly: GCA_037974605.1. NCBI lineage: Eukaryota > Metazoa > Chordata > Actinopteri > Characiformes > Alestidae > Nannopetersius > Nannopetersius ansorgii. Next base: position 439,014 of record JBBPDE010000015.1, on the reverse strand, counting down.
TGTTCCTTAGTTTGGTTGCAGATGAACATTCTACTCAGATGTGCTTTAAACAAATTAACCAAAACTTTAGGTCTCGGTCTGCTTCCCAGTAAACCCTGGTTCATTTCACTTCTGGTGGGACCACTTTTTTATGATAGTTCTCAGTAAATGCAGTAATGCAGTAAATTCCTCTTCTTTAAGCAGCACATCAGAGCTGTACTGTCCACTTAATCGACCAGTTTGAACATCTGACTCATGAGAGATGTTCACATGGTTCTTGCAGCACAAGTTGTTGCTAATAGAATGACATACGGGCACTAATACGTTAGTGATATTGATTTTGGCAGATGGTTTGCGGAGCATATTTCTGCATCAGCAAGCTGTCTGGTTACATTCCAATTGATAAAAGAAGCAGAGATCAAGTACAGTTTATTTTTATAGCTTGGTGTTGATACTCATATATTTAGCATTTTTATTTTAATGTGAAATTGCAGTAGGATTACACAGTTATATCTGGAACATATGAAAACAGCCTAAATCAGTGGTCCCCAAACCCCGGGCCGCGGACCGATACCGGGCCGTGGGTCATGTGGTACCAGTCCACGGGCTGCACAGAAAAAAAACGTAGATGTTACCCGTGTAATGTTGTTGGCTCGTTGTTATGAAAATGCTGTTAATAAAGCTTCGAGTACACATTGGATTTATGCTTATTATTATATTTTAAAGATACCCCATTATTATATTTTTAAAATATCCCCATTTTTATGTGTATCATTTATTTGTATAAATACGTATACGTATATTTATCTGCCACTCCTTAAAGGCCGGGCCGTGAAGATAGTTTCTGATATTAAACCGGTCTGTGACGAAATAAAAGTTGGGGACCACTGGCCTAAGTCATTATAGGCTTGCCTGTGGATTTGAAGTCTGAGGAGTTGTTCAGCAATCACAAATAGAGTTGCTTGTGTGGCTCTTGACACTGAATTACATACTGTAAACATGGTTTTAGCTGTGCAGTATACTTTTCTCCATATATATATATATATACATTTATTAGTGGTGGGCTGTTATTGGCGTTAACGTGAGACTTTTATCGGGCGATAAAAAATATATCACCGTTAACCTGTTCACAAAGTTGGGTTGGGAGCTTGGTCTATACTACGCAAGCTATGATGACTATCTCCTATTTTATATTTTAGCGCGGATGTATGCCTAGCCGAATTGCACTGGATGGAAAGACAAGGGGGGCTTAGCCCCCAGGGTTGTAGGAAGGAATTAGCGTGTATAGAGGGCTGAAAACTTTTCACCAAACCATTCCTTTCACTCATAGTATTGTTCTGTTGAACTAAGTACAAACAACGCTACCAAAGAAATATTACTAAACGGGCTCCGGTTGCTACTCACTAACAAGCAGCGCCATGTAGCTTCGCCTGGGTCCTAATGTCCGCCTGCTAGCCACTACAGCATTTTATTTCAATAATGATAGCTAGACTTATTATTTTTAATTTCAATTCATAGTCTTGTTTCTATTTGTAAAGTGCGTATCTGCACTCAGAGATATCTTGTATGAAAATATATAATTTACAAATAGTAGAATAATGACTATATATTTAGGGTGGCTTGGGATCATTTTGGGGGGCTTCAGACCACCCCCCCCAAAAAAGACCGAACGACACCCATGCTGTGAAACTCGTTCTCAAAGGGGAAAACACTATAAATTAGATTTTTAGCAAACTGGGGCTTTAAAAATTTAAGAATTATTAACACTAGCCTCCTGATCAGTTGAGCGACAAGCATAGAACCAGTTAAAGGACTCTAAGGGCCGGTTTCCCAGACAGGGATTAAGCCTAGTCCTAGATTATGTAGTGCTGTGTTTAGAGATTTTCCATTGAAAAGGAAAGGGTAGTCCAAGACTAGGCTTAATCCCTGACTGGGAAACCGGCCCTAAGCGTTTAGTGTTTTTTAATCAGGAGATTAATCAACTCATCAGGAGTTCAGTCGCCTGTGGTGTTGCAGCCATCCACTCCTGGGAGTCTGGTAGAGCACAATTGGCTTCACTCTCTCTGGGTGGATAGGGTGGTCTTCCCTCTCCCCCATCAGTCAGTATGATGCTAGCACACATGGATGTCTGTTAGCTGATGTTAGCTAACACATTTGACAAGTAGCATTTATACATGTCACATTCTTACACTCTTACTGTCATGGGAGACCGGGTTAACCGGCTCCCGTGATTTACTTCGGGGGAAACACCAGGCAGGCAAGCATGCATCCATGCTCTCAGCCACGTTATTCAACATAAACAGGAAAAGAAACCTGTCTCAAGGGCCACTACAAACATGAACGTGAAAACAAGGCATGTGAGGCAATGGACCGATAGCCACAGTCCATACAAACAGAACTTAAATACATTTGATAATGACCACAACACAAAACAGGTGAAAACCAAAACACGTGACACACGCGTCAACTAAACAGACATGAACATCAAAATAAAAGTTCCCAAAACTAACTAAAAAGCAGTGGCCCCTACCAGCCACTGACCGAGCCATGACAGTTACTTTGCATTAATGTCAGTCAAAAAGATATGACTTAGAAAGCACACGCTCACCCTAGCAAGTGAGTGGAATTTGAGACAACTAAAATTGGGAGAGAAGATCAGGGAAATAAAGAAACCTGGTTTTTGCTTTCGAGACCCTTTAAGAGAAATGTGGATGCTTTGCCAGAGCCAGATTATATGCGTTTCTTCGCTTTTGTGAAATAAATACCCAAAATACTCTGAACTGGGTGATGTCATTTTGGCCATGTTTTGGTGAAGGCAAACAGAGAGGGCCTATTTATTAATTTCATAATCTCGTAAAGTCAGAGCTGGAGTCATAAATCCAGACCTGGACGAGCTAAGGTGCCAAAGAGCACTCTTTTCAGCCCTGCTAGAGCTGATTAACTCCATTCCAAAAAGAGATGTTTATGAAAATGACCTCCAATTTGCCACAAATTAATTTCTTTTACTCTGAGTGTAAGGGGCACTGGAGTCAGTTCCAAGAACACAGATACACTGGCTTTGTTGCTGTGCTGTAAATTATATAGCGTTTTGGTGCCTTATCTGCTTTAATGTTAATGTGTATGCTCGTGTTTTGAGTGTTTTCAGGGGTTATAATGTGGTGCATGTTTGTTCTTGTAGATATCGTAGAGGGAGTGAAAAATAATGGCATTTATCTGAGTGGAGACAAAGGAGCCACTTTTCTCCATTTCGGCAACTACAGAAACTCCTGCATCAGTGACCCCACTCTGTGTGGACCACAGGGTGAGTACAGCATACACACTCTCTCACACAGAGTATCTCTCTCATACACTACATCTGCCTGTTGTCTCTCTTTGCCATCTCTCTTTCTTTCAACCTCTTCTTTTTCAACTTCTCTCTACCCTTTCTTACCCTTCTCACTCTATTTCCTCATTTTTTCTGTCACTCTGTTCTCTTTCAATTTCCATCCACACATTTTCTTTTATTCTTTTTCTCATCTCTTTCCTACTACACTTCTGCCTCTTTTTCACTCCTCTTTCTCTCTCTCTTTCTCTTTCTCTCATTCTCTCTCTCTCACACACACACACAAACATACTTCTCATTCTTTCTCTCTCACACACACACATTTTTTCTCTCCTTTTGATCTCCCACTTCTTTTGCTCTTTTATTATTCGCCTTAATGACATTTTTCCTGTTTATTCCGCGTCTCTGCGGGACATTTTCTATAAAAGATCTGATGCAGAAGTGCATGACCTTTTTTTGGGCTTTACCAACACAGTTATAGGGCTTCAATGATTCCAGTGATGGGACATGAATAATTTGAGTCTCAGTTAAGCCGAATGAATAATGACATGAATAATTTTAAGACAATTTAAGACAAATGAAGATTTGTAGCTGCAGATAGCAGTTGAATTATATCAGATTACATCAGGAAAATATTCCTGCAAAGGCTGATGTCATCTGCCATTGGACAGTATATCAAAATGTATTCTGCTCCACAGAAAAAAACTGAAAATAGCATATTGATTTATACATACCATATTACTTTTTTAATGTTCATGTTGTTTGAGGTGAAATGGCCATTGAATTTGAATGCATTTGTTCTGCTATATTATGAAAAGCAGATGCAAATGCATATATAACAGACATTGCTGCACACATTTTGCCTTCAGCTATGTGGACATTGATTTGTTTTTTTATTGATACCCTCAGAGTTTAAAGAATGCTAACAGCATGGTTTCGTGGCTTCCATTAGGCCATTGTGTTCAGTTATGCTTTCTAGACTTTGACATTTTTCATTCAGTCCTCATAAAAGTTAATTACACCGTAACATGTGAAAAAACTCATTATTGATCCATTACTTGGCTGTTGCTTTTTGCCGTGTGTCAATGCAACCCATTGTAAAGACTGAAGTTATTTTGAATGAGTTGCTGTCTTGTTTAATCGCTGTTTAATAGTGAATCAGTTGCTTTAAAAATGCATCATAGAACATTAGAACAAGCCAAAAGGCTGAAAAATGCGAATGAGCCACGAACCAATCACAGTGTTTCTGAAAGAGCGACCAATCAGAGCTCTAGATGAGGTACTGGGTGTTCTGATGAATCGAAGTCTTCATGTAATCCAACAAAAGTCTTTGGTGCATTAATGGGTGGGGCTAAACTGCTGTAGCCAAAGTAAGGAGATCTATTTAAAAGGTGATTGTTTGTGACATCACAAAAACTGCAATTTCTTTTTGTAGCTTATTTTCCATATGTGGACTGTATGGATATGTGGAGTAAATGGGCCATTTGATACAATAAATACAAACATTAAGGCATCACAATTGCAATATGTAGCAGTAAATTGCAATAGTCACATTTCCATATAATACAGCTGTATCTGTTAGTTGTATTAGCCTTTCAGCTTAAAAACTGAAGAAGCAAATTTCACAAATTGAACATGTCTGATCTAATTGTTTACATTACGATCACCTACTGTGGTTTTAAGAGACTTGTTAGGATTACAAATGAATTTTAGATAATGTATGTAGAGCCTTTAGGCTTGTGTTTTTCTGTGACAGGTGTGACATTTTCGTTCTTCTGGAAGAATCAGGAAAAGGAGTCACGTTTTGCCTTATCGTCTGGAGGGAAGATAATTTCCAACGGCTTCTCTGTGTATGCTAACCCAATAGCGGGATATGTGGAGTTCTACACCAGAATAAACTTAAAACGCTGGAAAGTCCACATTTCCCCACCAGGTAAATCCTTAGGAGATAGAGTCAATGAGTGGGCATGTATGTGAGAGGAAAAGTGAGTAAATAAGTGTGAAATGAGTGAGCAAATGTAAGTGAGACAGAGAATGAGTGGGTGAGGGCAAGTGAGCAATTGCTGAAAATATGTGATTGAATTAATGCAAATGGGTGGACAGTCATGTTCCAAGACCCCCTGAGAATTTGTGATGTGGCAAAAAATGCCTATTTTTATAGTGCAAACCTTAAATATGCTCCCAATATGCCTCCCAGCTTAATGCATTAAAGAAACTGTAAAGGTAATCCTGTATCCATACTCTCCAGCAGTGCTAGAATGTAAAATACCCCTGTCACCCCTATATATACTATACTGTAATTCATGCAAGCACATGGTACATACAGCAATAAATTAATTTAATGTGTAGTTATAAAAATACACGGCTCAGCATCTGAAATTTAGTGAGTGTGTCCCGAGCTCAGTGTGCAGTTTCTGATAAATGCTTGGTAAATGTTATGTTTTGTGATACTGAAACATTTCTGTCATGGGCTGCTGTAATGCACAGAGAATGCCAGCACGACACAGTGCCCAGCACTGAAATATAAATACAGTCTGGCTAAATACAACTTTTGTGGTACAGTATAAAAACAGAACCCTTCACAGTAAAAACCCTACATTGTTCACCCTACTTTAGACATTTAAAGCAATCATTTACAAAGATGTGCTTGCATTTCTTTTCAAGGACATTGATTAGATTTAGTTAACCTAAATTATATGCAACAGTTTGATGAAGGCCCTGTTCCAGCATGACTGACTGTACAAAGTGAGGCCCATAAAGTCATTTGCTATAGAGAAACTCCAGTCACCTGCACAGAAATCTGACCTCATCTGAACACTTTTGGAACAAACTGGAATTTCTTTATTTTTGCCCAGCATCAGTGCCTGACCCTAAAATGGTTCTGTGATTTAGTGGGCATATATATATTCACAGGCAAACTCCTGTGGAAAGCCTGCCCAGCTTTTTTTTTTTTATTCAATAAGTATCCACATACTTTTGTCCAGATAATGTATCAAACTTTTTTTTCATACTTTTCATACCTATTTTTTCATACCATAACCCGTGGCAGCTGGTGGCTTAGTGGTTAAGGTGTTACACTCGCGATCAAAAGGTTGTGGGTTTAAATCCCAGGACTGCTAATGGCACCTCTGAGGTATTACCAAGCATGGTACGGTCCCCACACACTATTCTCCGGGTGCTGTGTTCCAGGCCACCCACTGCCTCACTTAGTGAATAGGTTAAATGCAGAGGAAATTTTTTTGCTATTGACACTGTGCTCTGTGGTGTGTTCACGTATGACGGAAACTATAACAGTGTATGTTATCAAAGGTTTAAAATACTTTTCTTGGCAAGTTCAGAATTAAGTATGAGTGCTAATTGTCTAGATGTCATGTGAAGAGTGTATTGCACAATGCTGTTCCAGCATAAACGTTTACAGACTGCCAACATCTGGTGTTGACGATTCAGCATGCTGGATTTAATTGGCTTTTTTTTAGTCCACAGCACCTGACTTGAGCATGTGATTTGGTGCAAAATCTAGCCCAATCTGGAAGTAATATAACTGGTATCTCCATTTCAAAATAGAGAAACCTTTCCTAAGCTCCTCCTAATACTCACTATTTTCTTTTTCTCTCTGTATCCAGGGCCTTTCTGGACACACATTCTCTTCACATGGACTCTGAAAGATGGCTTAAAGGTCTATATAAATGGCACATTCAACATCAGCGATGAGGTGGGGGGCCCATCGCAGATCTATGGCGACACTTACAGTGACCTAGTGATTGGAACAGGAAACAGACAGTCCTATGAGCACTATGTGACCGGAGCCTTTGATGAGTTTGTCATTTGGGAAAGAGCTCTATCACCCAAAGAGATTAGACTCTACTACAAAGCAGCCATAGGTAGTTTTTGTTTATTATATCTGCAGTTTGCTGTGCTTAAAATCATTGCTTGTTTAGTTTCCACATACATCAAATATAATTATTAAGTTTTGGCTTTCAGTATTTCAGAAGTATTTTCAATGCTTTACAGTGTTTATTTTCAGTGTAATTTGTTTACATTGGCATGTAACACAAACACCATGTGCTGCCATCTTGCAGCTTATTTTGTTTTTAACCTTAAACTTTAAGCTACAGGCCATTCCCCACTCTCATAGCCGCACTTTCTGGCAAGCTATTATGCAAACAGAAGACATTCAATGCCACAAAATATGAGTAGATACAAATGAAAATTGCACGCATCAAACCTATCTTGGTGGTCTCTCATTTTGAGAGCATGTGGTGTTTTTTCTTTAAATCATCAGCACTTATTAGTTAACAGTACTTTTTCAGAGATGGCAAATTTAAGTGTTTCATGGGCTGTTTCACTATAACAGAAGACATTAAATTATTGTTGCTGTTTAGTTATAGCAATATAAGAATAAATAAGTAAATAAAAGTGTATTGTTTAAAATTTATAAAAACGTATTCAGATGTTTCTCTGTGGTCAGGCACAGTTGAAGTCATCATACATAAAACACAAGCAAATATACAATCCAGTATTTCATCCCATGTTGCTGTTTGAACTTAAGTTTATAGACTTTTTTTCTCTGGTACATGAAACTCTTAGTCTTAGCTTTGAAATAAGTCCAACTGCAAACAAAAATAATTATTTTTAAGCTTTTAAATTTGGGAGCTGCTAAGACCCAAGATGGCTGCTGAAAGTGGTAACAAGCAACAAGTTAGTGGGTGGGGTCTCGACAGATGAGGGGCGTTTCCATGTAAATTGGCCCAGTGTGACCTCATACGGAGCCGTCCGTTCAAACAACTCATTTTGAAAGGACCTGAAACTGTGAAGAATAAAGCTGGTGAAATCTCTTTATGTGCGAGTGATTGTGCAAAGAACTTCATGAGCAAATTTTGTATAGCCAATAGACCTATTATAACTAAACTAAACTAAACTGAGTTTTGCATAATATGTCCCTACTAATAAAAGTAATGGTACAGAGCTCAGAACAGTCCTGCTAATTGTTATATTACACTTTCACCTAAATATAATCATGTGCTATCCATCAACATAATTTTATTTATAATGCATATGCACTTGTTTAATAAATAGACCAATTATGTTACTTTGAGAGCACGTATCCATTATTACCAATCAGTGCCGCAGTTGCTATAATACTTCGGACCCTCAAAAAAGTAATTTTGATATTTTTAATGTACATTACACAATTATATAAATTCAGTTAATTACAGTTAGTTGTTTAGTAAGTCATAGTTTAATGTGATTAATTTAGGGGCTACAGGCAGTAAATCATAAATAATTACAGAATGCTTTTGACATCAACATCGATAACTGCTTGCTCTAGGGCTCACTATACAAGCATGTTTGTTGTTGTCATTTTATTGTCAAACTGTGGTCACATTTTAAATTCATTTTTGCATCCCTAGCTATTTATTCTAGTCTCATCTTGAACAGTGACATAGAACATCTGCAGCAACAATCATTTCCCTTTATGCTGTTATCAGTTATGAGCATGCCAAAAAGGAAGGAGGTTTCAGGAGGCAATTTCCACATTCTCCACATTCCACCATCTCTCCCCATATTCAACTGCCATGCACCAAAAACATAAATAACTCCATCTGTAAGTCAAAATCAAACTTGCCAGGTTATACAGCTCAGTGTTTTTCGAATATCATAATAATTCAGAGAAAACCTGCCAGCCATCTTGAGTTTTGCAGTCTTGTGCCCATGGAACCATTTTTTGGGTATTTGAATGCATTTCACACAAGATTCTGGGCCCCTTTTAAACTAATTCTGTTCAGAACATAGTAACTATAAACTGTGAAAGAAATCAAGGTTGGCATAAATTGCACCAGAAATATTCAGAAAAGCCTGTGATGATTAAACCTGAAGCTCGAAATGAATGCTGAGGCACTATATGGAGTTTAAACAGGCAGCCCACTTCATATACAGTACAATGCAAAAGTCTTAGACACCTGAGATTTGAAACCTATTCAGCTGAGCAGTATATGTTTTGAAAGCTAATATTAGAATGTATACAAATAATCCAAATAATTGTGATTTTATGTTTATGTATTTGCTTAATCTTTCCTCTCCAACAATAGAAGTCGATTATTACATTGTTGTTCTCATCAAATACCTCTAAAACCTGGTGCAGCTTAATCAATACATTTAATTCAGTATATTAAATCAGGAGCTGCTGCTGAAGTATCACAAATCCATGCAAAAGATGGGGTATCGAGGGGAATAGAGGGGAAATCTGGAACCTGTGTTTTTCTACTTTTCTAAACCTGAAACAAGTACTGTTAACAAACAAAACAAATCATGATATTATTTAATGCTTTCTTGTTTTATTGCATTTATTCTAATGTTAACTTGTGTATTTGATGGCAGAAAGTTGCTTACTGCTCAGATAAATGGCTTTAAACAGGAACCTGAGACTTTTACACAGTACTGTAAATATGTGGTACTAAACTAATGTCCCAGATTCTACTATGAGCATAGTGCCATTTTAACATCATGTATAGTATTGTATACTACTGGGAAAGACTATTCTATAGCACCTTTGTTCTGGCATAATAGGGATATTAGCAGTTCATTTTAATGTCAGATGTTGTCAAAGGCCACTTCTTTTCTCAAAAATGTGTATTTTAACGTAATAATAATAATATGTGATATTCTGTAGTACGGCACAATATCCCTTCATCTTTTTGACAGAATAATGCAATAACACATGAGAGGGTCTGCTGCAGCCTGAGATATTTGCTCTGGGGTGGTCGTAGTATTTATAATCTGAAAGTTTATAATTATCAGCAGTGGCCAGAATGGACACAGCCCATGTTTCTCTTCATCACATCTGAGTCCGTCCTCATCAAAATCATCAGATCCCACCAAAGTGCCACAAGGCATGAATTACAGTCTGGTTACGAAATGACCTGTCCACAACGAATACAGCAAACTGCTGCAAAGCATATTAATCTTCTTGAAATGCCTCCCAACCATGATCTTAGCAAAGACTTTTGTTTGTGTTTGCATAAGAGGAAGCTTTAGAGAATCTGTCGTCACTGTTTTAGCCCAGAGTACTCGCATTTGTGGCGGATAATTGTTTTAGATGGCAGTTGTGTTTATCTCACTATTTAAGACAGCTCTGGCTGTGGACTTGGCCAGCACTGTTTACCCACAGTATAAATGAGGCTGTGGTTTCAGCTGGAACTCATTCAATTAAGTCCTTTTTTATGCAACATGCCACAGGCAGAGAGTGCAACTTTGTTTTTTGTAAGATTGTAATTCGTATGTAAAAACCGTGGGTAAATGTTGTTATTGAACAACCGAGAGCCACCTTTATAGGAAAAATTGTATTTCATATTTCTTTTTCTTTTTATCTTTTTTGCCCAGGGCACTGTATATAAACACATTTCCTTGCAGTAGTAACTCCTGGCTATATTCATCCAAAATCCTATTACTGTTCTCCACAGAGAAAAAAAATCCAGCAGTACCTTCAGCAATGCTTGACTATAATGAGGCCCCTAGCATGGATGTATATTTAGAGAGCCATTCTGCCAGGAGGGCTGTAAACTGCCTATCTGTAATTGGCCATCTGTGTTCTTGTATGGAAATGCTCTTTGTATGGGCCAAGACAGGAATAGCTATCAGTGGCAGTTGCCTCCTTGACAGGTGTGGAGGATTTTCTCTCAATTTGAGATTTGTCTGTAAAAGTTATATTTATGTTGTATTTGTGAATGACATTAAGCTCTTAAGAAAGGGCCTAAAAAGAATTCTTTAGAGCGATACCACATGAGAACCAGTATTGAAGCTTTTTGTTGCAGGCCATAGTAAATCAGATTGGTTCTATAAAGAACCTTTTTAAGGATTAGGTTTGTAAATTAAATATGAGAGTATGAAGATCAAACTCATATACATATAATTTTGTAAAGATTCTTCACAAGTTAGTGGTTTTTCTTATAATTGTACCAAGTCAGAAACCATTTTGGGTATCTTTATTTTTGAGGAACTTCAGTGCAGTAATGTAGTATGTATATGTTTTCAGATATAATCTGTGTTGGACATGTTTTTACAGTGAATTTTAATATGCTTCTCTCAGCCTGTGCAGTTAACATAACATTTCAGGCACTCTTTCAATCATTTTATGCTCAGTTTTCTAAATTAACCCCTGACATTTAAATTCTATTTTTGCTCACTAATCACACAGTTAATGAACAATGTGCTTTTTTCTTCTGTTTCTTTACGGCAGGTGACAATGTTTTCTCTCCAACCACTGAACCTCCAACCAATGTCCACACTACAGCTGATGATAACGGTCTGCAGGTAAGTGATTATGTGGTAAAGTCATCATAACTGTCTCTACTGGTCACCAGATAGAGACCGGGGCAGCTGGTGGCCTAGTGGTTAAGGCATTCACCCTGTGATCAGAAAGTCCGGGTTTGATTCCCAAGACTACTGAGCAAGGTACTGTCCCCACACACTGCTCCCTGGGTGCTGTGTTTGTAGCTGCCCCCTGCTTCACTTGGTTAATGGGTTAAATTCAGAGGAAGTATTTCATGCTGTTTACACTGTGGTGTGTTCACGTATGACCAGATTGTCACTTTCGCTTCATTTAAATCCACTTTGAGATCTCTGCTGAATGACAATGGAAAATACACTATAAAACAGATCACTTTTTCATGTAGGACACTGTATAAGGACCAGATATTCATCAGGAGACTGTATGCCCAAAATGCATTAATGGAGACAATGGGAGTTATGGTTAGAGTCATTTTCCCTGACTTTGTTACTTTAACAGATTATTCAGCCAAATAATCAACCAAAAGCGCTCACTCTGTTCTATCAGCTCTAGTTGAAGTTGAAGTTTAAGTTTATTGTCATATGTACAGAGTACAGTGTACAGAGCACAATGAAATTCTTACTTGAACACCCTCTTCACAGATAGAACATAAAGACATAAGACATGAGCAGCAACAGTAGTCTTAAGTCCTGTAATGCAGCTATTTAAGTTGATTGATAAAAATATTTCAATTAATGGCATTGTGACTGATGACAAAAATAATTTAAAAGCTTTTATTCATTTAAATTCATTTATAATAAATAATAATAGTAATTTCCGTTGTGTTTTGAAAGCAATTGCAGGTGTATGGGGAGGTTTGTGCTGCATTTTACCCATGTGTTTTAAGAGCTGATGTTAGTGTAGCACTTTGGTATGGTTAGAGTTCTTGGGTTAGCAGTTGTGTTGGGTCTGGTGACTTCATTTGGCTGATAGTAAATTAGTCTGGGCATTCAGGCACTGACAGATACACCATGCCCTCCTACCATGCAGAGGAGAGTGAGTTTTATCGCCCCCATGTCTCAGACTGTCCTCGATGACTTTTCTCCTCATCAGCCAAGGTGCACACAACCACATACACACACATTTGTTTGTATAATGTGTCAGAACATGAGTTTTTACATGACCTGTACATGATATGTATTATTTATATGGGTCAATATCTAATAAGGAAATGCCACATATATTCTATTCATGTAAGTTTCAATATGTAGTAATTATATGCCTCACATGTATTACTAAAGTACAGTTTACACAAGGACTTCATCGGCTTTGTAGTTTACGCTTAGAATATATGAAAAGGAGCACATGCGAACACACTGTACTAAAAAGGAGCACATGCAAACAAAGTTATACATTCTCAAATCATCAGGGGAGTTAAAGCTAACTCAGATGTATGACAGCTGCTTGGGGACATAAACACACATACACACACACCCTGAACAGACCTATGTACATGACTCCAGCAGGAAATGAGGTGGAGTGCAAGCCGTAAACACAAACAAATCTGTCTCTTGTTGCGCTATTGTTTTCCTCCAGACTCTGAGGAAATGGAAAGAAATTGGATATTGAGCACTCACGCAAGCACCAAGCGATTATTAAGCCAGGCGGTCAGAAAGGAGAGGGAGGGAGAAGGGGGCATTCAGAGATGGCTGAAGCATTCCCAGATTTAACACAGTTTCCTTTAGGGTATGGATGAAACAATGAGGCAGTCAGGAGATAGTCTGCAACTTATTTAAGACCCATTTGATTTAATGTTTTTCCCTCAAACTGCTGTGCATGATTCTTAAACTCTCATAATCTCATCCCTATTCAAAGGAGAGTGTGTTGTGTTGGACCTGCTCCACCTGTTCCATGTAATGAAGGCTGATTAGAATGTAACTTACTGGACAAACCCAGCTTCAATAGAATTACCCCCACAAAACCATTTTCATGAATTAAATCTCTAAGTGAAAGCATATGGGGAGAAATTGATGTCAGAACCAAGCTGCTGGTGACCATCTGATGTCTCTGTTTTCTGTGTGTGTGTGTGTGTGTGTGTGTGTGTGTGTGTGTGTGTGTGTGTGTGTGTGTGTGTGTGTGTGTGT
>JBBPDE010000015.1:409894-425203 GCA_037974605.1 Nannopetersius ansorgii | reverse complement strand
TGTGTATTTGAATTATCCAACCTTAAGTCTGAAAAAGAGTAAGCTAACAACCTTATCTTACACCCACCTGTGTTCTCAGCCTCTGCCATCGCTGTAAATCACTTGTGGAGGGACAGTCTTATTGCCAAGCTGACAATAATGCGCCAAATGACATTTAAATGTTAAAAAGTACATACAGCATATATAAACGTAATTTACCACGGCTGTTAGGTGCTGGAAAATCATAAAAATGCACCTTGAAAGTGCTTGAAAAGTGCTGGAATTTGAAGTTGGAAAAGGTGTAAGAACCCTGTTAATTGCTTTTTTGAAAAAGCATCAATAGTGGCAGACATTTCTAATATATGGGAAACACTACAGGCTGTTTTGTATAATAAAAATGTAGTTAAACATTTTAGGTTAATTCATTTCAGTAATAATCAGTAGCGGTCCCATTCAAATTCAACTAAAATTATGCTAGTGAAATGGACAAATACTAATAATTCTATATTAATAATAATAATAATAATAATGATGATTTAAGATTAAAACAATGAGAATGTTAAGTTGAAGTCCTTTTGCTTAGAAAGACTGTATGGGACTGATAATCATCCAGTTGTCTCTAAATTAGTGTGGTGTGCAAGCAGCATCAAAGCCATCCTTCCTTTTTTTCACTATGCATATGCACTTGTTGGTCCTTATAATTCTGTGCATACTGTTGATTCTCTAATCATACATTGTATAATGGATCACTGTATATGCTTAAGTCTGCGTCTGTTTAGCACAAACAAGCTGTTTCATAACCTGAATAACTGAATTACCCTATATTTGAGCAATTTCCTCCGGGATAAATAAAGTTTTCTGATTCTGATTCTGATGACTCATAGTTTGCATCTAAATTTATGTATTGTACATTGTTCTCCTGAACAGCTTGCTAAGAGCCATCAGGTGGCACTCTCCACTATTACCTATGTGGGTTGTTCCATCTCCATCTTCTGTCTGACCATCACCCTAGTCACTTTCGCCGTGCTGTCGTGAGTATCTTTCAGTCATTATGTCATCATGCTCCTAGCTTATTTGTGCTGAGGTGTTTCAGCAAATATAATATTTATTCATTTCATTCAACCTGTTTTCAAGCAAGATTATTTAACTAGACAAAATAAATGACATTTAATTATTATCTGCACTAGAATGAACTTAAAGATAACTTTCATCAGCCACCATGGGTTTTCTACAAACCTTGCAAACGGAGGGGGATGCTCGGGTTCTGAAAAGAACAATCATTTTTTTAAAAATGTATAGTGTCTATTTAGTGTACTATATTTTTAGTACACTGATACTTTCAGGCCATTGAGGCATAGAACTCTTTTATTTTAGCTAATGCTTATGTGTTTACAGGTCTGTGAGTACAATCCGGAACCAGCGCTACCACATCCATGCCAATCTTTCCTTTGCCATCCTGGTCGCCCAGATCCTCTTGCTCATCAGCTTCCGATTCGACCCCGGGACAGTGAGTGTCCAATGCTGTGTGCTGAGCCCACAGTACCAGAAAGAGAGAGAGAGATTGTCCCAAACCCCCCCCCACACACACACACACACTTTTCAGACAAAGAATTTGGGTTGTTTTGTTCACTGAACACAAGTTTCCACTTGATTAGTGTCTGAAACACAGCAACAGTCAACATAATCAGCTAAATCATTTGATTAATTCTAAATCAGCTGAAAAAAGAAGTCTATTTG
This sequence comes from Nannopetersius ansorgii, assembly GCA_037974605.1. NCBI lineage: Eukaryota > Metazoa > Chordata > Actinopteri > Characiformes > Alestidae > Nannopetersius > Nannopetersius ansorgii. Next base: position 423,487 of record JBBPDE010000015.1, on the reverse strand, counting down.
GGATCATTTAACAACTGGACATTGTTTGAAACAACCGTGTGATATAGTTTTCATTAGTGGTTGCTTTGATTACATGATTAGTCAACATGAGCACATATGGCTGCTTGTTACTAGTTAGAAGTCATTTTAGCATGCAGTATACTCTGGGAAGCCACCCTTTATGCTAGCAATTTGCAACCACTAACACTTTGTATTGAGTTTGTTTTATTTGTATGTTTGATTTACTCTGGTAAATTATGACCAATCGACACATGGTGTTTGTTTAGTTGACTAGTAAAGATAGTTTTGCAAACCCTAGCTGCACTGTGGTGACATATAAACCTTAATGACTTTTTAGCTACTTTAGCCTCATGTCTTGGCTTATTGGATACTTATGCAAGGGGTACATTTTGTGTAAATTAGTTTTTTTCACAGGATTATTGCTTTAACTGCTGGATGATGCATTGCAGAGAGGTTATAGCATTGGACACAAAGCCCTTTGGGACTCCAGGAATGACTGCATTTTATGTTTGTTTGTTTTTTCTATAGTTGATTCGATTGAGAGTCTATTCGACTGAGCTCTATTGATTGAGTTTATGATCTTTTTAACCAGGATATTTTCATCAGCATTTCCCCAGTCATGACGCGCGTTACTATGGAGTGCTTATCTCAAACACAATTAAGGCTTTTTTTTTGCAGAAGTCTTTTTTTAGTCAAACAAAGTTAGCCATCGATTTTTCGTTGTAGTGAATTATCCTGACAGAAGTAAAGTCAGATAAATGTACGGATCTTCTCACATGCCTCCAGCGTTAGCATCAGACTGATTTGATAATGCGCCGTTCTGATGCAATTTCCTCAGCTCATATCTCAGTTTGAGGACGTGATCAAGGCAGCGCACCAGGAGTGCTCAGCTTCCTTTCGTTGCTGAACTCTAATGCATGTAGACACTCTGCCTCCTTCATTTCCCAGGGCCTGTTTTTTAAAGCTGTGATAAACTACCGTGGCTGCCCAGAATACCACAGTCTCTCTTTAGGCATAACAAACTGATAATCATTTTGTCTGCTCTATTTTAAAAGATTATTATGGTTAGGGGGTTGCTGAACATGATTATTACAGTACTGAGCATTTAAGAGCTGTTTTGACCAAGTTTTATAGCTTTATCCTGTGTTTGCCCACAGAAGCAGTTTAAATTACTGCACCCCTTTCTCCATTACTGTTGAGACCAGCAGTTATCACTTTTAACATTATTTTACAATAAGATATTTCAGTGTAAATTGTCAGGTACTTCTAGCAAGCCTGATTTATTCTTAAATTACAGTAAGGACACTAGAGCTGAGCGATTCACGACTCATCCGGGCGAATCACCCGGATCCATTAAATAACTCACGAATCACGAATCCGAGGTCTCGATTGAACCGGATCCGTCAAGTCCTTACGTCATCATGTCAAAGTTATAAACCCTGCCACATTATACATCTTATAACCATTACAACATAAATTACTATAATACAAGTTTCATAACTTACAGTTTCTTGCACCAACACGCTTAGATGAGGGTTATCCTACATCTTCCTGTAAAGTTGAATCCACCTAGCGGTCTTCTCCTCCGGATCTGAACCGCGTTCCGGGAGTTAACAGATGGATTCACTCATGACTCGGCCGAGCCGGGTCTGAGCGGCTCAGAGACGGGTCGCGGCTCAGATCCGAGTCTGTCAGAGCCGGATCTGAGCCACACCAGTACATGATAGATTAACTTCCTTTCTAACAGAACATGATGAAATAATAATGATAGGTTAATTATAAAAATCATTATTAGAACCATTATAGGCTTGTTGGTCTAATATTATGCTAAATGATGCCTGAATGAGCTTTGTCTTGGCCATTATCTCTTTCACTTGAGAGTGGATATAGGTCTACTAGGTCAGGTTGCCATGGTAATTTGACCGCCGCTGTCAATTTGGCAATAGTGACTCAAGTGATTTGCAGATCCGGATCACTTTACTGAGTGACTTAGCAGGAGTCGAATCCGAAAAAGGATCCGAGTATCCCAGCTCTAAAGGACACATCTTCAGAAAACACACTTCCACACATTTTAATGCGTAATTACTGTTTATTTGTGCAGTTTGGGGGACGAAAACATAAAACGTAATAGCTTACTAATTTATTGTTTTCCAAGGCAACTAACATATAATTTTGTCTACACATTTGCATATTTTTCCATGCCACACACATTACTAAAACTGACATTCAAAATACTTGTACAATGCTGACTGATGGGGTACAAGCTTACATTACAGGATGGCTACATTAGCCTCATTACTGTGAAAACTAGTAAAGCAGACTTCAAACATCAAACACAATTAATGGAATACATTTCAAGTAAGAGGGAAATTCGTATACATTTGAGTTCATTTTTCTGAAATTGTTTAATATGCCTTTGACCCTTTCTCTCTTGCCTGTAGATACCCTGTAAAGTGATGGCGGTGTTGTTGCACTTCTTCTTCCTTTGTGCATTTGCCTGGATGTTGGTGGAGGGGCTGCACCTCTATAGCATGGTGGTCAAAGTGTTTGGCTCGGAGGACAGCAAACATTTCTACTACTATGGCATCGGCTGGGGTGGGTGTGCTAGTTTATAATGAATCAATAAGCAAGTGTCTACTTGCTTATAAACGGAAAAGTTTTTAGTAAATTAAACATATGCAGGCATATATTCACAACCTCACATACACATGAGAGTGCCAAATACACACATAAATACCAGTAATGTCAGTTTTACATCAGATTTTTCCTTAAAACACCATAGAAAGTGAGATAGCTACAGTGCTAGAGGGAGTTCTGAGGAGTTCTTTGTGTGTGAGGCTATTCTTAATCAGTGTCTGTCTGAGATGCCACTGCATTAAAGAGCACGAAACTGGATGAGTGCTGTGTGAGCAATCATTAATGCCGTTGTCACTGTTATTCATTCACATGTCCGCAATCGCTCAGATGCGTTAACACACAACATGTGTTGTTGCTGGGCACAGAATTCCCTCTATTCCCTCTTTTTTCTGTTTCTCTCATTCTCTTTCTCCTCTCACATTTAGAGTTACGATCTCTTGTTATCCCTAAATGATTTTAAACAAATCTGTACAGAACTCTGTAATCGCTTTTAAATGGACATATATTCACTCTAGCTGTGAAAGTCAAAGCAGTGACTGTGATGTTTGTGAGCAAAACGGGTTGTAAATTATGAAAGTATTTATTGGTTTCCAAGGTAACCCATGGTAGAATAAGTCAGTGAAATGGGCCCTGGTTAAAGCTTTAGTCATTACTTCAGTATGGAGGCTCCCCTTTTCTAAATGTCTTCTGGCAAAAGTTCCCTGCTTTTTATTTGTAGTGGCACCGATGAAGCCGGCCACGCTCCAAGCGGTCCCTATTATAGTTATTAGGACACGATCGTAAAAATCCCAATCGCATTTTAGCAGTTAGAGCGGGGTATTTTTACCCCAGAGAATGCGTTTGATCCTTCACTTCTCATCCCCCGCCCTCACGCCACACGCCTGTCACTGCCAACCTGTCACCATTCAGATAATTAGAGCTCTTTAAGAAAATAAAGGGAACATATGGAAGAAGGGAGATGTTTCCCTTGAGAAAAGAACAAATGAACTGGTTTTGAAATGGTCTGTATACATTCTACCACACTGCACTCAAACTGTCCAGTGTACTCTGTTGTGAGGTGATATTTGACATATTTGGCAACGTCTGGCATTTCAAAGTTCAAACTTTCCGTTCCTTCCCTCCTCTCCCCAGGGTCCCCACTGGTCATATGCATGGTGTCCATGACATCATCGCTGGGCAGTTACGGGGAGGTCGGAAAGTGAGTTTCCACGGCAACAGTGTGGATCAGTGTATTGTCTGCCACACAAGCTTCTAACTCCACCTGAGTCATTTGAAAATACAAGCTGTCCTTTATGCTATAAGGATATTTAATCATGAATGGTCCAAAACTATTACATCAAGAAATTAAGTAAATTAAACACACTTTTTCTTTCTCATGTAAAGTTAGAACTTCAAAGATAACTTGCTGAAAGAAAGAATATCAATCAGTCCTTTCTTAAATAAAATCAGTAGCTGCTGATGGTACTTTTGCACAGTACTGTTTATTTGATTGTATTTTTTTTCCCCATCACTGCTGCTGCTCTCTAGCTGCTGGCTGTCTCTTCAGAACGGAGCAATCTGGGCTTTTGTAGCACCTGCGCTGTTCGTCATCATGGTAAGTGTCCTTTTAAAGACTCCAGCTTTTAGGAAGTCTAGAATAATTACTGTGGTTTCCCAGTTTTCTACTTTTTGCATGTAATTACACTATTACACGATTACTTCTATCACACAATTACTCTTGCTTTAAGCTGCAATATAATTTGTAGAAACTGACACCAAGCATTTGTTGTAACTTCAGCCTTTAATAATGTAAGTAAATAGCATGTGTACTAGTCTATTTAAGAAGGGCTTAAGAAATCTCTGTGTGCAATGTGTGTTACAGGTGAATATAGGTATCCTCATTGCCGTGACAAGAATCATCTCTAGAATCAGTGCAGAAAACTATAAAGTGCACGGAGACGCAAACTCTGTCAAGTGAGTGACTTCTGCCTTCACACAGTGAAAGAAGCTGTAATGCACTGTGTGCTCTTATCACTCACCCGTGCACTCTGTGCCTGTTTCATTGTTGTATTGGAGAACTTTGCAGCTGTTTAAACTTGTGCATTTATCTGCATACACTGATTCTGTTGTAGTGCTTCTGTTTCTATTATAACTAGTGGTGGGCCGTTATTGGCGTTAACATGCCGTTAATCTATTCACAAAGTTGGGTTGGGAGCTGGGTCTGTACTACGCAAGGGATGATGAGTTTCACCTTGATATTTTAGCGCGGATTTACTCTCTTTCTCTCTGTCTGTCTGTCTCTCTCTCTCTCTCTCTCTGGCTCTCTCTCGTTCGTGACTTTTCCGGATCGCGCCCGTTTTAAACCTGTCTCGCTCTCTCTGTCGCTCTCTCTCTCGTTCATGACTTTTCCAGAGCGTGCGGATCGTCTCTCTCTCTCATTCACTCTGTCTCTCTCTCTCACTCTCTCTCTCTTTCTCTCTTTCGCACGCTTTCTCTTTGTCTCTCTCTCTCTCGTTTGTGACTTTTCCGGAGCGTGCGGTCTGTATCTCTCTCTCTTTCTCTCTTTTACTCTCTCTCTCGCTCTCCCTTACTCTTTCTCTCTGTCTCTCGCTCTCTTACTGTCTCGTTCCTGACTATCCCGTATTTAAACCTCGGGTTTATATTTACATTTTCTTTAAGGGAAATGTATTAAATTGAGTTCAAAATGAAATTAAAGTGATCTGGGAGAATATTTGGAGGCATATTTATGGTTTACACTATAAAAACAGGCATTGGGATCATTTGTAAAATTCCAAGATTACAATGAGATTAATCTAGATTAAAAAAATGAATATATGCCCACCCCTAATTATAACTCTACAACATCACAGATTTAATTTAAAATCTGCAACAAAAAAAAGAATATCAGAGCTATAGATGATTTCATAATAATTGAGACATTATGAAAGCCTCAATGAGTACAAAAACAAAAACATATTCAAATGACGAATGATTCCAAAATTCAGTGCTAGCGTATGTTTGCATAACTTGACACACACTACACCTTTAATGTATATCTTTTAAACTATATATCATATAAGTGCACATGTTTCCTTTGTCATTTTAAGTACAGAAGTATAACTTGTTTAAATGTTAGTGAAATATTAGAAATAAAATTAAGCCAAAAGTCTCACAAATTTTTCGCCTTGTTATAATGTCATCACTTATTACTACTCAAACCATTCAGGTAGTTATAGCTACTTTGAGCCAAAGAGTTTTGTATGTGCTTTTAATTTCATTTAGGGAAGGAAAACTATCACACAATTCCAAAGCTCCTCTTCACAGCAAGGTGGGCCCTTGATGACCATGAAGCTACATAATTTTTAAGATGAACGTACTATTAGCCCATATCTACTTTATGCTATCAAAACCTGTGTTCTTTATTGCTTGAATTTGAAGTAATAGCGCTTAATTGCTCATTTTTAAGAAGCCAAGATGTCCTCAAACATTTATAATTACAAGATTTATAAACAATAACAATTGCGTATTAATAATGGAATATTGTACCTGTGTATTGTTTATGCAGGCTCACAGCTAAAGCAGTAGCAGTACTTTTGCCTATTCTGGGCATCTCATGGATCTTCGGGGTTTTGGCTGTGAATGACCAATCCCTGCTCTTCCAGTACATGTTTGCAGCCTTCAATTCTCTGCAGGTTTGTCCACACTTTAACACCATTACTCTAATTGCCCTCCTGCTTTAAGGAAAGGGCCACATGATCACATTGTGTATGTGTGTGTCCTTCTCACTGATTCTCTCATGACAAATAGGCTCCAAAATCACCTGCACACTCCCTGAGTCCAGAAATAATGAAAATTTACAGCTTATGAAAATAATTGGATATCTCATTCATTAAGCGGGAAATGAAAGCAATAGCGTTTTGGGCTGAGGCGCCGTTACAGTGTTGCTCTTCTCATCTCTTTTCTGTTTTAATCTCACAGGGCTTCTTCATCTTCCTGTTCCACTGTCTGCTGAACTCCGAGGTGAGGCTCTGGCTGTGTTTGTGCAGCTGTGCGTAGGTCATAACTACAGATAGCTTGGGAATACATCTGGCATTGCAGCAGCAGAGTGTAAATTACACACATCATTAGTATTATAGCAATAGAGAGGGGTCACAGCCCCTCCCAGTGGTGAAGCCTTCATACTACAGTTTACCTCAAGATTTTCAAGGTTAAATACAGTGCCAAGTTGAGAACAACAACTTAAATTTGTACTATAGACAGCAATACGGTAGATATTAGCACAAAATGGCCATTGCGTTTATGCAGCCGTTCTGAAAATGAAAGAAAAAAGTAAAACAGAGCCCTAGACATTGCCTTTTAATGTTGCTCATTTCTTCCTCCAAAGCGGGGTGGTAACAATATTGGATTCTAATAATACAATGGGAACACATATTGTATTTCAACTAACACACTTGTGTACAGGTAACTAACAAGTGTGTACAGGTTTATGGCACACCAGACTCTTATGGTTTTTTTATGATTATCTCTGTAATACATCAGTCTTTGTGTTTTTATCATTTAGATGAGCAGCAGCTGTGAAAAAAAGCTATGAAAAAAATGCAGCAAAATGTCACAGCTACGGTGTAAAAAACATGGTTTTGCCAGAGTATGCGGTTAAAATGAACTGTTGTATAAATGAACTCTCTCTCAGGTGAGAGCAGCCTTCAAGCACAAGACCAAAGTATGGTCTCTGACCAGCAGCTCCATCCGCAACATCAATGTCAAGCCTTTTAACTCAGACATTGTGAGTACATGCTGATAAAAGTTATCATCCCTCAGATACCTTTATATCCATTTTAGACTCTACATTTCTGCTGTTACTTAAAGGAAGCAAGCAAGCTAGCATGGCTGACACGGCTAACAACCAATCCCTATGAATCTTTCTTCCAAAAAATAAGCGGCTGCTTATCTACATTTCTTGTAAATAATTTAGCTTGTTACAGAACTGTTTAAATGTCATATATAAGATATATTTGTCTACAGAGAGAGGAAGTTAGTAAGAAGTAATTAGTATGACTGATTGTATCAAGCCAATTAGTGGCTGTTCAGTTTTGTTCATTGTGAGCAACAATAGCTTTTTAAATAAAAAAAAAATCAGTAGTGTTCCAAATGTAACATATAATTAATACACTGCTTTGCTCATTGTCCTTTGGGTTTTTTGTCTTATAGATGAATGGTAACAAAGGAGGCATGAGCCCAACAAAGATGCACACATGGGACAAAAGCACCAACTCAGCCAATCGCATCGACCTGTCAGCAGTCTAAGAGCCACGCAGTGAACAACGGCTACTGATAAATGGACCATAAATGGACAATGAAAGTAGTACTTCAGTTCAAACACACTGGCAGTTTCAGCCACAGTTATTTCCACAGTGACTCAAAGCTTTTCTGAAGCTCTCACAGGACCGAAGAAAGAGTGAGTGATGAAACAAAAAGACTGCAGGCTTTCACAGCTGCTAGCAAACTTACGCTCAGCACTCTGATGTCACTCTCTCCCCCTTCACTTCATGAAGATAAACAAGGTTTTAGACAGTAATAAGTTGCAGATGAAAACACAAGACTCATTGTGTTGGATGAATGTACTCTGTTCAGTGTTATAAACTATAAGACGTTCTCCTTGTAACTCTAGTAACTGCTGGATTCCACTGCTGTCTGTTACTTGACACTAAACTGTGACACAAGATGCCGGTGAAGGAGGAGTATTCCATTTTGCTGCCACACACTCATGGGAACTGCTATTACTCTGAGTCGAAGGACTTAAAAATCCAGCCTGGCTTACCATGTGGACTATCCATTAGTTTCCCTCCCAAAGGCACATGAACATGTACCTGTCAAGATTTCAGCTGCCGCAACAAAAGACATTCCTGATGAAGGACTACAGTTCCAGTATGTAGCCTTCAGTGTGTGTCACTGTTAATTTGTAACGGGAAATTGTATTCATGAAACCCAATAACTTAATTTTTCTTAAGTGAATTGTGCCCTAAAACTGTTTTACATTAAATGAGCTGTGTAAAATTTCTTCAGAAAAATGTTTTGGTGAAAAAGTGGCAACATCCCTGTTTCAATACTTCAGTTTTTACTTCAGCCGGTGGCCTAGTGGTTAGGGCACTTGCCCTGCGACCAGAAAGTCCAGGTTCGATTCCCAAGACCGCTAGGCACCTCTGAGGTACCCTGAGCAAGGTACCGTCCCTACACTGCTTCACTTGGTGAATGGGTGAAATGCAGAGGTTGAATTTTGTGCTGTTCACACTGTGTGCTGTGGTGTGTTCACGTATGACAGAATGATCACCTTCAGTTTTTCCCTTAAGCATTTATTTTAGGATCAATACTTGAGATGTTAAATGCACATGGCCACAAATAACCTTATACAGTACAAATATTCTGATACATGTACAGAAACATGCTTGATTTTTACTCTAGGGCATATAAACAGTATCATGTTTAGAAATGTGTGCCTGCTTGCAGATAACATAAATATTTTATTTGAATGATCTAATTCAAGTTTTAGCCATGTTCTGGCCTTGCATTTAAGTCCACTTCATGAAACCTCTCAGATAAGGCCAATACTCAAATGTTTTTTACAGCATTTGTCAGTTAGAAACCTAACTGACAAAACTTAAACATTCACTTAAGATGTTTCATGCACTCTTGCTCATGTCTGAATGATAAATATCTGGGTTTGATCATGATGAGCAGACGAATAGACACTGTCCAAAATGACTATTATAAATTAAAATGTTTTTGCTAATCGTGAAGATCTCCTATTCAGTTATGGAGGGATGAAGTTTTGTTCTGACAGCCAGTATGTGTTTCTGTCAGTCTGGATTCTTTCCTGCTTTTAACGCCATCATTAAAATCTCAGTGTACCACAACATTTTATCAGCTACAAATCCGCATCAACGCAATTCCTCATATTTAGCCTGAATTATAGATAAATTTGAAATGTATCTCTAACTGGAAGTTCAGTTGTTCCACAGTAGCACTGTGAATAATAGAGTGTACAATATTCCAGTAGACAGAGTCAAGTTCCTAATACTCAGGCTAGGTTTTCCAGGCTAAATAGCCAGGCTAAGGCCAGAAAATAGCTTATGAAATGACAGCATGACATAATAGACATTGACATCACTTCTATAACATTTGGGGAGGGTTGCAGCCTCGCCACATCAGAGACTAGTGCAAATGTTTAACTTCACAGCTTCAGCTTTTTTGTGCCAAAATGTAAATTAAATGGGGGGATTACAGTGATGGTCAGGGGTTTTCTTCTACATATAAGTATCATTTCCAGTAGTTGTCTTGTACCGTAGTTATTTAATTGGTTAAATTATGTATTATTGTATTTTTATTCCTGAAATCTCTCTAAAAAGGCACTATTTCAATTTGGTCAGGCCTTAATTTGTAGGATTTCTCAGTCACAAGAGAAAACCTGCTCTTAAAATTGTGCTGTGGATAAAAATGATGTATAAACACAGCAGGATGTAATAACATCATAAGGAAACAAACAACAGATACTTTAGGCTTTCAGTGTTATGAAGCATAAAGAGGTGTCAAGGCATAAAAATACATGATGACGGTGAGGATAAAGTTAATGAAGAAATGTACCATGTGAAGACACTTTATGTTTGTTTCTGCAAAAGCACCTGAGGTTTTCATAAAACTAATAATGTGAGTTGGACTCATTCTGTGAAATGTTTTCTTTTTTTGCCATTGCTGCCACTCTTTTGTTTCCTCAAAGGTGTCTTCTGTGACTTGTCTTTATTTTTTCTTGATGAAGAAAGTGCTGTTTAACTGTTCCGTGAAGGTCCACAAAAATAAAAACATATCTACCACACTGCTCATGATGCGACGCCTTTGTGGTTAACATGTTTTACTCCTTTATGCCTGAAGTTGATGGTGGTGTTCACAGCAATGAGGTGTAATTGTCTTTACAAGCTATTACTTTAAATGAACTGAGCAGAAAAAGACTGAAGAACTCAACCTACCCATACTCTGCCTACAGTGTGCTCTTTCATAGGTTAGATGATCTTTCCAGAATGTTGGCAAAGACCTTACTGATTAGGACTGAATGGTATTTTGGCTGATGTTCTGTAAAGCATGGCAACTATTTAAAGAATATTTCAGTAAAAAATCTAATTTAGTTCAATTTGATTTTCCATTTTAGACCAGATGCTTTGTTTTGTTTGATGTCCAATGTTTCGCTTTGGTGCTACAGCTGTTGACTAGAACAGCTGAAAACCCTTCCCAACTGCTCAAATCCATCCAGATCAGCACTAAGCTGCACTCAGGTCAGTTTTACAACTTATGGTAAGTCATTCTGAGCCCTAAATCACATCCACAATTCTGCACCTCCTCCATGAAGAGCTGAATGTCTTTTAAGTCGCTGGGTATGTATTTACAGAGGAAATTTGGGTGACTATTGAGTGTTTGTTAGCCACATTAGCTGTGGCCTGCATGGGGTCAGTGATGATGATGCAGTGAAGCTGGTTAGACAAGCTGATTTATGGTCAGCACTGAGAAATCTTGTGTTTATTTTGTTTTCCTGCATTAATTGACTGATTCAGTGCGGATCATTTGTTGTGATTTTCTGTTGATGACTGCACAGACGTCACTGCATCAACTGGTCAATTAATCAAGGCCCCAGGACCCGGACCCGGTTTTGGAATCTTTCTCTTGAATGCATTACTGGAGTCCTGCTCTGATGACCATATCCTTATAGATATGAGCTGGTGTTTGTGTTGGAGGAGAACGTCCTGTTCAGTGATTTTGGCCGTGGATTTGGACAGCAGAGACTGACGCCTGTCCTCCCAGTGGTAGCTGATGTCAGAGCAGAAGTGCTGCTTATATCTCAGTCTTGCGCAATCCATTTTCCATTTTTTTGGACGTGATGTGAGTGCGATCTGGGCGGAGGACCATGCTGATCCTCGTCCTGGGGTTTCCTCTCGGATTATCGAATTAGATTGAGGCGATGACATCCTCAGACTTGGCAGTGTGTGTGTGTGTGTGTGTGTGTGTGTGTGTGTGTGTGCGTGTGTGTGTTTGAGTGCATGGATATATGCGTGTAAAGTTACAGCTGGAAATTGCAGCTGTTAAAAGCCCCTCAGGCCTCATTTCTATATTCATAATTGCGTTCAAAAGTTTGGAATTACCTTAATAATATTAATCAATAACTTTTCATTTTGCAATATAGATTTAAAAAGATATTTTTTGTGCTAGATTTAATTGTTATTAAGGCCATGGCAAAAGGTTATGAATGATATGATTAATTTTTGCTCATCAAAGTGTTGTAATTACCCATTTCTGCAGAACATACATAAGTAGTTATGTAATGGGCCACCAAACCGTTTTAATGTAATGGACAACTTTTGTTCGTGTTTGGTACATAAAACTGCATTCAGTTGAAGACATCAAGCCACAAGGACATTGTTCGTTAGTTTCCTTATCCTGATGTTCCTCTCAGCATCTGACTCAACTGTTTTCCTGCTGCTTTGGAACTTCAACCCACTGAGCCACTAAACCCAGTGATGAAGTTTTTTCAGATCAACTTCAAGACTGAAACGATCCTCTAACTGAACATTAAAGAATACAGACGCAGTACATCGATTTGGCCACCCGGGGGCGACGCCGATATATTTACCATATTAGAGGGCGCTGGAAAAAACCCAAAGGTGTCTCATAAGTATTAATTTACATTTTTGGGGTTTTTCTTGGTTTGTGCCCATAAAATGTTTTTTTTAATGGCACATTTCTAATGATTCTGGTTCATTTCTCACTGGTGAAAGTTCATTCAGTTCTCACATGAAAAACAGATAACCCCTTGACAAATTGTAACACCAGTTTCAGAACAGTATTCAGCACTCATTTGTTATATATCATTTATGTTTGTGTGTATTGAATTAAAATATTTTCATATATATATTCACATAAAACAGTTTTCCATAAAGCATATACTCCCTGATAAGACTTACACACTGAAATGTATATGTATCTTTATTACCATATGTATGTATATACAGTATTATGTGGAAATGTATGAGTTTGTGTCTTCAAACTCTGTCAACATTGTTTCTCTCCAACCTGCGGAATTTTCTTGAGGCACAAAAATGATTGCGTTTCAGTTCTGAGTCTTGCAGTTCCGAGTCTTGCAGAAACTTGTGGAAAGTGGAATGCAGAACAGAATTCACTTTTCTTTTCCTTTTACTTTCTATAAAGCAGTTGGGTGAGTTTCATTCCAGTCACAAGCCCCTGCTCACTTCCCCTACACTCTCAACCTACGCTCCATAACCTAGACTGTTCCACAGTGCTGGGCAGTTGAATGCATGTATTTCATTAGCGCTATGCTCAGCAGTCAGTTATATTTTGTTTTAGTTTTTTTAATCACTAAGAAAGTTTTATCTTCATTATTTCTAAATGTAAAACTTTGCAAAATGGTTTATGCAGTATCTAAAGTTCTCACGATTCTGTTGGGTTCAGACAAGAAGGAGCGGAAGGAGGCACAGGCACAAGCTGACATATTGTAGGGGATTTTATTTTTAACTAAAGGCTAATACAACAAAACAGAAAATAGACACAAGGGTCAACGCAAAGGTAAGGTAAAGACAGAACCCTAAACAACCAGATTGTGATAAGTTTGCTCCAGTGACAATGACAAGGACTAACCAACTTAAATACCATGTGAGAACCAATGAACAGTGAAGACAGGAATCCTGACAGAGGGGCCAGTACATAGACTTGCAGCGACCTCTAGAGGCCGCTGACTGGTATGGTGAACAAAAGTAGGTGAGCTTGTTCTGTGACTATACATTAGGGGTTAATGCAGGGACGGATTATGGGTTGTGTGTAGGGGTGTAACGATATGCCCAGGTCTCGATACGGTACATATTTCGATACTGGGTTCACGATACGATATGTATCACGATATTTTGAATACAATTTAAAAATGAA
>JBBPDE010000015.1:387478-404031 GCA_037974605.1 Nannopetersius ansorgii | reverse complement strand
TATATATATAATTTTTTTTTTTATTTTTTTTTTTTATGTGCTTGGATTAAGTTTTCTCTTTGTCCTTTACACTACTTCTTGTTCTCCCCACTTTTTTTTAATTTTTTAATGTACATTTTTATTATGGACCTTACATTTATAATGCATGTCTGAATTTGTTAATCTTGGTAAAATGATCAAATAAGAGTAATTTTCATTTTCTTCACATTTAAGTAAGTTATGATTTTCATTCATTTGACTGTCTAGATATTCTATGATTTCTAATGTAGTAATTTTGCCATAGATAGTATTTTTCCTTCATTGCCAAGTTAGTACCCCATTGTTGGTTATTCATAGCATCATTCCCATTAAAGGTTAATAAAAATGACTGGTCTGTGTTGCCTAGTTTACAGGTTTCTTAATGAAGCAGGAGATTGTATTTAAGATCTCTGCGACGTTGCTTACATAATGCTTTATTTTTCACTGCTCCATCTTTTTCTTTGGCAACTTTCTTCTACTTTTCTCCTCTGTACATACCACCATTCCTCCATCTTGTCATCTGTCCTCTCTCCTTTTTTCCTTTACACTCTCTGTCTTCTCTCTGTTTCTCCTCCTCTCCCTTACCTGCCCTATCACCATCTTTCCCACCCTTTTTCGATTCTCTGCCCTCCTCCCCTCTCTCAGGTGGTATGCCACCCACCCCTCAAGCAGTCCAGATTGGTGGGCAGAAACAGAACCAGCAGCAGTATGACCCGTCCAAAGGCCCTCCAGTGCAAAACGCTGCCAGCCTCCACACTCCTCCACCTCAGCTGCCCAGCCGACTACCCCAGGCCAGTCTCCCCATGGCCAGTTTGCCTCTCGCTCTGTCCCAGGCTCAGCCCATGGTTCTGGAACAGCAGGTCCAGGCAGCTGGGGGGCAGCTCCAGGCTCAGGTGAAGCTGCAGGGTATTCAGGCAGCAGGGACAATGCTCACCGCAATCAATCCACACTCTCAGCTGCAGGCACAAATTCAGCAACAGATGCAGCTTCAGATGCAGCAGCAACAGCAGCAGCCTGTCATGCAGCAGACACAGGCGGTGAGTGAAGGGGAATGCATTCTTGTTTAAATACACAGACTTCATACTTGATGCATTTCTTGGGCTATTATTAAGATAAGTTATACATTTAATTAGTTGCTTTAATTATTAAATGCTTTTTTAATTATTGCTGTCTCTCCCTTTTTCTTCAGACTGTCACACTTGTCCGTCCTGGAGTGGAGACACCTCAGCCTGCGCAGCGTCTGTCCAACTCCCTATCCACCTCAGTCATGACCAGTCCTCTCACCTCTCCTGCCCTCTCCTCCCCACACCACACAGCCCCTGTCCGGACCCCCAGTACCGGGCCCAGCCTCTCCTCCACCTCACAGTCCAAACTTGCTAGTCCCAATGGTTCCTCTGGACTGAAACTGTGTGGTCTGAGTCAGGGGTCAGTGGGCCAGAACATGCAGGAGAGCTCCCAAGACAAGCAGGCTGAGCAAGCCAGACTGGTGAGGAATGCGTATCTCTTGTATCCCTTGTATCCCTCTCGAAGCCCCAAAGAAACCTACATATGTTAACCTGTAATGTAAAGAGAGCACTGGTGGGTGCAGATGGCTTTGGGTGCGTGTCTAGTGTGTGAGAGATAGAGAGACGGGGAAACTGTGTGCTTGGGAGCTTGTTCCAACTTGCCCTGTTCACTTTAGATCATCTAACAGTGTTGTATTAGCTCTTTACTGTATGTGTTTTCGTCATTACCAATTGTAAGTACCTAGTTCACATGGTGCTGTTGTGCTATTTCTGTTTATTTTCAGAAAGACACTAGATTGGCCTATACACTGCTAATAAAGGTTGAAAGCTAAAGAGAAAGTAAATGGGCTAACTGTTCATGGCTGTGCTATATAGCACTTTGCTCTGATTTGAGGACTGTGTTCAGATGAACAAAACTTACTTGAGTTCTCAACCTATTGGATAATTACAATTTATTGTTCTAGCTTTTCAGCATTAGCACAAGCACAGTAGTAATTTCTTACTTTATTTGTTTCAGAACCGTATCATACATTATCCTTACAAGTTTAAATGGGCATTAAGCATCGTTTGAACTTGGAACTGAGTCGCAACTGAAATCCCACTGCAAGTGTTGTCCTCCTACAGCAAATCTAAACAGTTTTGGGGAGTGCCCTCCCCATTTTCCACAATCAGTATAGAACGTATTTATGATCGGAAGGCAGTGGGGTGTTATGAAGAGTCTGATTCGTAATTAGGAGCTAAAAAAAGGTAGGAAAACAGTGGAGAAAACCCATTGCTTAAATAGATGAAAGAAGCCAAAACTCTGAACTTCAAGATTCAGGACACTGGCTCGCAAGTGTTGCGAGAGCAGTTTTGGAGTTTTCTTGCTGTTAACAGAGGAATGGCAATGGGAAGCGGCTCTATTTCTGGTATTTTGGGCCAGGATCTTTAATGTTGAAAATGGACAGGTATGGCCTAAGTGCATGCCTAAATTAGATTGGAGGATCACTCTTTATAAGCAACAGCCTGCAGTATTCAGCCTGCTTTAAAATTAATTTAGGCTGTTTGTAAACGTAGGCTATATACATAATCCATAAAGCCATATTTCACAGGCTGAATTTTAATTTGTATCACTCGCACGTCAATTTGCTTCCGATTTTGCTAGCATGGATGCGCTTCTCTTAAAGGAAGGCACAGATGTGTCAGCCATCAACAAAATGGTAAGATGGGCTTGGCTAAATTAAATGGGCGATAATGTCAAGCCATTTAGTTCACGGTGGAAAAAGATGAAAATGGCAGATGTGTGCTTTTATGTGATATCTCAACTATTGGCTTAGGGGATAATGGACAACACAGTATTGAAAATTTGATGCGTGGCCGAGGTGGTATGGGCCTGTGACCAAAAAAACGGTCAGATGTTTGTTTGTTTTTTTGCTTTAATACATGCAAATGACATACCTATTGTGCAGTCTAAACCACACCATATATTTTCTCCCCTTTCAGTGTAAACTGGGCAATTTTGTTTTTGGACAAAGCATGCTGCAGGCTTCTCTAAACAAGTTTTGCACCAATTAAAAACGTTTCCTAGAACCATATGTCCAAACCCAGAACTGTGTAGGATCCCTAATTTTAGGATTGTCGTTTTGCCAGTTTAGTTTTGTATGTTTACATTGCATCTATCACTACCTCTACAGGAGAGCCAGGTGCACCAGCGCATTGCAGAACTGAGGAAGGAGGGCCAGTGGTCAGCAAGCCGACTGCCCAAGCTCCAGGAGGCCAGTAGACCCAAGTCACACTGGGACTACCTGTTGGAGGAGATGCAGTGGATGGCTGCCGATTTCGCGCAAGAGAGGCGCTGGAAGATGGCTGTGGCCAAGAAGGTGATCAGTTAGATCAGTTTTTTTCTGGTTTCCACTGACCTCTAACTAAGTTTCAAGAAAAAATAACATTAAAGGATGTTGGCTTAAACTGCATAGTGACTCATTTTGACCCTCTGAAGTTATCAGTGAATTGCACAGTGCGGATTGACTTGCCAATATAGTCAGAAATCGTTGACGCAACAAATAGAACTTGTATCATTTTATAGATGGTGCGCACTTGTGCTCGTTACCATGACGAGCTGAGGAAAGCAGTGGAGAGAGAAAAGAATGAGGAGGAGCTGAGGTTGAGGAACATTGCAAGTGCCATTGCTCGAGAGGTGGAATATTTCTGGTCTAACATCCAACAGGTAAAACTGCACATTATTTCGTTTTTTTATTTTTGAAAATTTCAAGATAAATGGTCTAAAAATTTTTGGTGCATTTTTGAATAATTTTCTGCTATCATGGTGTTTTCCAACTCCTATGAGGCTAGATTGTGATCATTACTGAGACCTTTCCCATTTCTCTCTCTGCCCACCAGGTTGTGGAAATTAAACTCCGATTTGATATCTCGGACAAGAGGCAAAAAGCTGTCAGTCTCCAAAAATTAGGAAATAAAGGTGAAGTTTGGTGGTATCTGATCTCAGTTTCTCAGTTGAATGTAAATATTACAGCAGTAGTAAAATACTTATTTTGAAAGTACTGAATATTTTTTTGTTTTTTGTGTTAATCCAGGAAAGAGTGGTAAAGGTTTAGGAGAGAATCCAGAGAAGGAAAATAAAGTGGTGAGGCTCTTCTTTTTTCACTTCTCCAAGGGTTATAATGTAATTAAATAGTAATTTTTATACTTTAATATATTTGAATGCAAGATTTAGTCTTAGTAATGCCAAACTTTTTCTGTTTTAGCAGGGATCTGGCAGCACCTCTCGAAAGAGAAAGTCAAGCATGTCATTTTCTGATGAAGAAGGTTTGTTTTGTCAGTTTGTGTAGTAACTATGTATGTGTGCATGCGTGATTAGATTAACAAATGTGTGCTGTTTATTGTAGCCGAAGATGAGGAGAGTACAATAGAAGAACAAGAGACCATGGAAATAGCTGCTGACCAAAAAGCAGAGCTTGCTGAGCTCACTAAGGAAGGTTGGTCTTTTACACATATACAAAGATTTTTTTTTTGTTGTTTTTATGCTAAAATATAGACCGCACTTTACGCAACATGAATGCTTTTAATCGCTGCATTCATTCTAGTGTTTTGTATATTCCAATGCATTTAATATTACACATTCTGCACTTGTGGGTGTTCCCTCCTCCACACACTGGCAATGTGAGTGGTAGGTTAACAACTAACAACAATGCAGTAATTTAATGACTGGGTTGTGATTATGGTGTGATTAACCATCCCACAATTTTTGCATAACTTTGCACTATAATTCGCTTCTAGCTGAGGTGCCATTGGAAGCCTTGGTGAAGAAGTATGCAGGTGCCTATGCAGAAGGGTTTGAGTGGCCCCAGCCTGCCTGTCAGAGTGAGGATGAGGAGAAAGATGAAGCTGAAGGTAGATTTTTCTATTTTTCTACTGATATTATTGCATAACCACTGAGGCACCCTTAATGTCATTTCAAGTGTGTGTAAGAAAGGAGAGCATCAGTGATTCAGATTTTATGTGTGTGAGGGTATGCTTTACCTTGTATGGTCAAAATATGTTGCAGTAGGCAGTTTGTCACTTTTGCAAGTCATATTTTTTGGGCATTATTCTAAAAAAAAAACATGATCGATATATTTTAGCTTTAAAAGAGCAATTTAGTTTTTAGCCCTTATTCTAAACGTGTTGAATTCATTGAGTGAAAGTGTTCAATTAAATCTGTACACATCTATGAATAATTAGGATGTAAAATGACCAGAGCTGGTTGTTTCAGTGCTTTTCAGTGTTCTAGCTATGTTTTCTCTCTAGAACTGGTGGAGTTATATACCTGATGATTCTTAAATATAAAAAAATAGGGGTGTCGAATTAACACATTCAATTCGACTTGTGCTTGTGAGTACTTTGTTTTAAACTGCACCTTATAGACGGACTTAGTTCTATCATTTTTCTTGTTGGAGCATTTTTCCTCAGAATATCAGGTCATACTTTTGATTTCTATTACCATTACTGCATACAAACAGTGTAAACAGTTAAGACATAGAAAAAACACCGGACCGGAAAGTCTGTAATGTTGATTATTCATTTACTCATTCACCAAAATTAATTTCAATTTGTACAGTGAAAATGTGTGATTAATTTAGATTAACTAATCAGAGAGCTTGTAATTAATTAGATTATTTTTAATCTTGTGACACCCCAAATAAAAACTTATAACTTTCTATGTTGCTGATTCAAAACCTAAATGTGCTCCTTAGGACATTAATGAAAATTTGAAAATTCCTAACATCTACCTAATTGCTCAACTGGTACATCTGAGAACGTTTAGGATTCTCACAGCTCGTTTGCCTATTGTTGTATCAGCATTTGGGCAATTTGTGTTGCACCATGGTCCCGGAGGAACGTTGTTTCATTTTTACTATGCACTGTGTTTATGGTAGAAATGACAAAAATCTACTTGACTTGACTTGATTATATATTCCACGCTGTGTCCCACAAATTTAATTGTTGAAACCATCTTTTCCTTGTTAGATTTTGATAGTTCCCCACTGGAAAGTCCCAATGAAGCAGTTCTGATTGATTCCCTCCTGAGTGACGAGCAGTATCGTGGAAACGAACGGACCAGCATCTCCTCTGGAACTAACGGCAAACCCATGAAGGATATTGGAGAGGTGTCTAGGGCAACAGACCTCATCCTGCCTAAAGGCAATGCAAGGACTACTCCAACCGTGAGTATTTTTGCCCTTACATATTAAATGAACCTACATATTATTTAACTTCAAGGGCTAAATGGATGACCAGCATCAGTGAAGTTAAGATTTGTGTGTTAGATTGTTTTTTTTTGTTTGTTTGTTTTCATTGCTTTACATGTTGATTCTAGGCCTGTAACGATACCCCATACCCACAATTCAGTTCGTATCACAAAATTAAAAACACGCTCCGCACAGCTGTCCAAAATCACATAAAAACACAACAAAACTCTTACAAACAAACTCCCCAGCAGTTTTAACACAATCAGCCAGCTTATAAACACTTATAAAGTGAAGTGTCATCAATTTCTTTTACTTACATTTGAAGAAATTCAGCTGAGTTACACGTGCTCCCCAGGTGGTCCTTATAGATTGTGGACTATAACTCTGCCTAGGATGGTCAGAAAGACTTGTGGGAGGGCTTGTTTGAATCATAACCTCTAATACTGGTTACTTCCTGAAACTGGTGCGAAAATACACCGCTCATGAAAGCTCTGGGAGTTTGCCTTCTCACATCACAACACGTTTGTGGATCTGATTGTCGTGATTTCGGTTTCATGTCACATCGTTATAGCCCTAATGTTGACAAATGTGCAGTGTACCACAGTAGCTCATAAGTCCTAAAATATTGTTGTTTCTGCTTTCAAAGACAAGTAGAAAGTTTAGATTTTTTTTTGTGTGTGAGAAACAATTACTTCATACAAGTATCAGAATCTGAGCATAAAAGTCTAAACTGACATTTTCATCTATGCCTATAATATTTATGCAACACATCTATTTTAACCATGTAGAGTTGGTTCCAAGTTAAACGGGCTGCTCTTCAAAGGGACATTTGCTATTTTTGTCATCATAATTGATTTTGTAGCATCTTCTCCTTTAATTTTCCTTTCCATTTTCCACCTTTGGTCCCGGTCTCTCTAGACTCGGCTCCCAGTGTCCTCTCTACTTCATGGCTCTCTGAGGGACTATCAGCTGGTTGGTGTGGAGTGGCTGGCCAACCTACACCGCAAACACCTCAACGGTATCCTGGCAGACGAGACTGGCCTGGGCAAGACCATACAGACTGTGGCTTATTTTGCACACCTGGCCTGCCATGAAGGTTTGTTCTTCACTGATGGGGTACATTAAAGTAGGGGTGCCCAGTCCTAGTGTAATATCTTACCAGTAGAGGTTCTCTCTTCACTCTAATCTGAACTCTGAAGAGTAATTAATATATGGACCCAGGAAAGAAAACCAGAACTATAGAAGTTGATGTTTTATCTGATTACTCAATCTTTTCTTTAAAGCATAGTGTTTTCCACCCCTTCTCCTGAGGTCTAAAGAGCAGTTTTCAAGATTCATGGTTACTTTTTTGCCATCAGCAGCTGTGAACATGTACATAGTGTGATGAGCCATTACTCCACACTATAGCAACATTCAACAACGTGCAAGTTATGACAGAAACAATACTATAAATAGACAATGGAACAATATAGTGTGAACTAGATATACAGTAACCCCCTGCTATATGCTCCCAGAACACTTTGATTTCATTTTAAACTCAGTTAATACATTTTCTTAGAGAAAATGTAAAGATCAACCCGTACTGTACTGTACAGTTTACACTGAACTCCTGCAGTGCTAGAATGTAAATACCGATATTACCCTTGTACAGATTGCACTGTAATTCATACACAGGCATTTTCTTTGGTATGCCTTTTGTATAAGTAGGGTAAATACAGTAATTTAATGTATTTCTTATTATTACAAAATAGAGTAAAATGTAGGAGTAATCACCAATCATTTTTACAGTTCAATAATTTACTTTTCATCTGCCAGCGAGTATTGAATTAATAACTGGCACTAAAATGAAGAAATGAAGAATTATATGTAGCCACATAATAAAATATTGTATATGCTGTTTCCACGAAATTGCTATGGTTTTTGCCAAAATTATTAGTTTGGTTCTAATAAAAAATGGCTGAATTTGAAGCACTAATTCGTGGAAACAGCTACAGTATTTGATTCTGTGATGATATATAAGTCGTGTTTTAGTGCCAGTTGTTAATACAATACAACTCGCCGGCAGATGAACAGTAAATTATTGAACTGTAAAAATGATTGGTGATTACATTTTACTCTATAGTTTATTAATTAAAATACATTAAATTATTACTGTATTTACCTATACAAAGGGAAACGGCAGGCATACCAACGAAAACACCCCTGTGTGAATTACAGTGCAGTCTATAAGGGGCGACATCGGTATTTACATTCTTGTGCTGCAGGAGTTCAGTTTACACTGAACAGTATGGTTACAGGTTTATATTTATATTTTTGTTAAGGGTAATGTATTAAACTGATTTTAAAATGAAATTAAAGTGTTCTGGGAGCATATTTGGGGGCATAATTAGCTTTTACCCTATAAAAATAGGCATTTTTTGGAGCGCACGGATCGCCAGTCTCCCCCTCTGAACCACAGGCGTAAAAAAGCATGAAAAAAGCAAAAAAAAAAAAAAAAACTGATAATATTTGCAGGTTTTGCATTGTTTTGTAGATTTCCTTGTAAAACCATCAGTTTCGTTCTCAAAAAAAATCCACGTGTGACCTGATCCGCGTAAAACTGGATTACTGTACAACTTTCAGAATGACTAGTACTGCACCAAGAAACTGAGGAAACACTGATGTCTGACGTTGTATACCTGGTTGTTTCAGGTATCTGGGGACCTCATCTTGTGGTGGTGAGAACTTGCAAACTGCTGAACTGGGAAATGGAGTTCAAGCGCTGGTGTCCTGGCCTGAAAATCCTCCTTTATCTGGGCAGCAAGAGAGAACGCAGATACAAGCGTAAAGTATGGCACCTATAGTAACTTTGTTAAAATAGTAAATATTAACAAACTTAACTACTACTTTGAAAACCTTCGTTAGATTTGCGTAATGTTATACCTATCTTCAACACTTACTCAACACTTCCCCTGTTTGAATCATGTTATACTTTTGTTGACTTTTTGCAGTGGTGGAGTGAGCCCAACAGTTTCCATGTGTGCGTTACATCATATAAACTGCTGCTGAAAGACCAAGCATATTTCCTAAGAAGGCGATGGAAACACCTGGTGCTGGATGAGGTGCAGCTAATCAAAAACATGACTGAAAAACATTGGGAAACCATTTTCACCATCAAGAGGTCTGCAGATCTTTCTTCTCATTTGTTGTCCGTCTGTCTCCCTTTCTCACAATCTTTGATTGTAGCAAATGGCTAAAATCTTTGTTTATTAAATGAACTCAATTTTTGTTTCAACAGTCAGCAGAGGATCTTGCTGATCAACAACCCTCTGCAGAACACTCTGAGAGAGCTGTGGACTATGATTCATTTTCTCCTGCCTGGAATCACACGCTCATACCTCGACTTTCCTGTGAAACCAGTCACGGATCAGAACCAAGACTACTGTCACAAACTGGTCATCAGACTGCATAGAGTAGGCATATACACGGGTGCATTACATTTCGCCATATCCCGGAAGTAGATGAAGTATGTAGGGGAGTGCTGGAATAGGGGTAGTGGTGGCCTAGTGGGTAGGATGCTTGGGTTGGAATCCTACCTTCATCATACCACCACTGGGTTCCTGAGCAAGACCCTTAAGCCCAAGTTGCTCCATGGAAACTGTCCCCTGTAGTTAGGGAATGGAAGTCGCTTTGGGTAAATGCTAAAAATGTAACTGCATAGATTATTTTAAACATGGGTTTTTTTGGGAGTGAGAAAATATTTAGTGGTCCCGAAACCAAGAATATCTGGGGAACTTCCAAAAAGGGGTGCAACAGGTACTGGCCAATAATTATACTCTAGTGGACGTTGAATACTACTGAAGTCTTGTCATATGTCACTGCCGTCGCCGCGATGAGCACGCTTTCACAAACTGTGCTCTGTATATCACTTGTGCATTTTTGTTGTGGAGAATAGTGAGTAGGGGATCATTTGCAGCAAACCAATAGACTTTTCCCTCTCTCTTGCTGTCTAGATGATTCAGCCCTTCATCTTGCGTCGCTCTAAGAGAGATGTGGAGAAGCAGTTACCTAAAAAGTACGAGCACATCCTGAAGTGCCGTCTGTCTTCCAGGCAGAAGAATATGTATGAGGACATCCTCACACAGCCAAGGTTTGTGGAGGCAAAAATTTGATTCAAATTGTTCTGTTTCCAATGCATTGGCAGTCATATTCAGAGACCACGAGGAGTGTTTACAGCAAATATTTCATAAATGCCTGTTGCTAAGGCCTTTTGTTACCAGTGTTGTCGGGGTTCAAACAAACCAAAGCAAACACAGTCAGTCAGAGAGTCGAGGTGATGCTGTTTATGAAGGCAGCTTCATGAGCCCTTGAGAACAGTGATCAGATGTTCTGTCGCTTGAACACAGTGTTTAGTTAATATAGTCTTTCTCCAGTGCCCACCTCTCCACTATAAGGTAACTATTTCATGCTGTTCGTACACATAACCATTTTTAAAATAGTGTCCTATGTCTACACATTATCTTCTCCTTTTAAAGCCCTCAGTGGACTACCTCAGTCTCATGCCCCTTGACCTTTTGACCTAAGGTCATCCCCTACAGCTAAGCTTAGCTGGCCGTAACAGACAAACACGTTATTCTATAGGTAACTATAGTGCATGGACTCAAATATTCTTAATGGGAGAAGAACAATACCACTCCAATCTAATATTCTCACTAATTAATATCTACGACACTAGTCACAGTCCAGGGGACTGTCTGCAGAGTCGGTTTCCTTTAACACAGAACCAGTCCTTGTGTGGTAGAACCATTTGCTTTAGTAAAACTGTGTATGTGAAATGTTGATTCAGATGTGTGTACTGAGGTGTCACTGCAGTATTACTATTTGCATTACTACTGCCACAGGGGCTGCAATTTGCAAATCTTATGTTTGTGTGCTGCAAGCACCTTGACCAGTGGCTGGTGTTCCTGATGAATTTTGTGGGTTTTGTTTTGTTGTTTGTCTTCATTTGTCCAAAAAAAAACACAAACACAATGAAAGTTTCACTGCTATATGTATGTGTAATATATACATTTTACAGCATTTTCATTTTGTTTACAGTCATAAAAATACAGAGCTTTAAGAAGAGCAAAATGAAAATAATGAAATCTTGAGACACTCCACGGGGGAAATTCTGGATTGCAGTATCGCAGTGCAGCAGCCAACAGCCACAAGGAGAAATAATGTTCTTGGATTGGCTACTTTCAAACCTCCCACCTCGGAGTACAGGTGACTGTAATGTCCGGGCCTCATCCGCCACACCCCTCGTCCTCATGCTGGTTGTTTGGGGCGATGCTGAGCAGCAGAGCCTCATTCCATTCAGGTGTCTGATTGCGTTAGTAACCAGCGTGCCCAAACATAAACAACTCAGCACAAGGACGAGCGGGCACGGTGGACAAGGCCCAGACGTCACGGTTAGCTGTACTCGGGGGCGGGAGGTTTGAGAATCCGTGATAGATTGAAGCCGTTACTACTGAACTGTGATTAAGTGGAGGTTTACTATGTGTATATATATATATGTGTGTATTTATATACACAAATCTGCATATATATGTAAATAGTTGGGCATTTCACAGTAATATGCTCAATATGTAGTGCAATATTATTGAAATACTTGAGACAATTGGTACTTTATCTAAATCGTTCAGTGTTTGAGAACTGCTTCTTTCCGTTTCTTTATGCACTGCTTCTAGTTGATCTGATCTGATTTTATTTTTTACCTCCCTTGCAGTGCTCAGGAGGCTCTGAAGACAGGGCATTTTGTGAGTGTGCTGCAGGTCCTTATGCAGCTACAGAGGATCTGTAATCACCCAGACCTCATCCAGACCAGAGAGACGGCCACCTCCTATACCTGTCAGCCCCTGCAGTACAACATCCCATCACTGCTGCTTACAGCCCTGCAACAGGAACAGTGGAAGGTATGATAAGATCAAAATCCACTTTTTGTAGATGAAGCATATGGGTATCTTCTTGTACAATTTTTTTTTAATCTCTCCAGACTGTGGACTTGTCCATGTTTGACCTGATTACTAATGAGGGCAGACTGACCCACTATGAAACCACTGAGGTTCTGCCCAAGCTTAGGCTGACCCAACAGCTTATTGAGGAAATCCACAGTGCTCCTGACCCTCCGCCAAGACCCAGATCATGCAAGATCAAACCCATGAGGTAAAAAAACCCCAGAATGCAGTAGTTACTGTCTTATTACATCTTTTGCATCGCAGCATTTTATATTCTTCTCTAGAACTAAATTGGTTACTAAGGATAAAGCCCATCATATGCTAAGGCCTACAAGGGTTTCTGTCTTGCAACAATTAAAACAACAAAAAAACAAACAAGAAATGACACACTCATGCTTTTCAAGCATTTGTAGTTCACTAGTTGACGTATGGATTTCTTTGTTTTCTCACAATACACAGGTCAAAAAACATTTTTTTGTAATTATCAGAAATCACAGCACATATATAGGTGCACACTGTGGCGTAGATATAATGATCGGTACTAGTCAGCTACCACTGTTTTTTCAAAATCGCTTAGCATATGATTATATGCTAATTATACCAACTATCATGCAATACATAACTAGCTTCATCACAAAAAACTGTACATGCTAGGGAAGAACTAAACATGAACTAAAGATTTGAAATCAGCATGAAAAATACTACAAAACCCACAAACTTATCTCTGATTATTTTGACACGTTGGTGTGTTAATGATATTGTTGTACAAAGGGATCTCTGATTGATTAAACTAATTTAATTAGTTGACTCATCAAACAACAGAGATATTGCTTGCTGTTTCAGACTTTTCCAGACAGTCCAGTATGGAACTAAACCAGAGGGACGTCTGTTGCCCCTGACGAGCAGTTCTCCAGCCCAGCGCTCTACTGCTTCAACCACTACTGCCCCTGCAACAACTACTACCCCCACTGCTGTTTCTGCTCAGAGCACCCAGCCCAGGGGCAAGTCACCCGTTACTACCACTTCATCTACTCAGGGTAAGAATCTATCTTTCACCACTGCACCCATTGTCCAGATTATATTTGCACTTATACATGTATTCATATTAGCTTAAAATAGTAATTTGTTTTTTCAAAGTAAATAGGGCAAAAGCTGTTAGCCAGTAATATACTTACAAAGTTAAATGAACTATAGGCAGTTGCTCATGGATTACAGTTAATCAGTTAATACAGTAAAATCTGTTATTGCGCTCGTGTATAGGAGTATAAATTACCAATAAAATATCAATTTGGGATTGTTTGTTTAGTAGCCAGCAAAGGAATCTGTTTGCTTTAAAAAAGTTCACATTGTTTCTTATGTGGTTGTCTTTTTACTATTCTTTTAGAATGTGGCATGTTCCATCATTTGTTTGCAGGATGTTCTAAGGCACATATTATTAAATTTCAGTACTTTCATGCACATTTATTTCTTCCTTCTGGGTGATTCATGCCAGCAAGACATCATCTCTATATTTTAAAGATTTAATGCATATTTATTAAACCCTGATTTTTGTCCCTCCATAATACAGCTGCACAACTGGGTTGTTCGGAATTCTGATTATTTCCAGTCAATTTAGTGTTAGCACCTCAGCAGTTTGTGCATGAAAGATACAGCCGAATGTTTTTTTCGGTGGCTCATGGCCGCTTTTTTTTGTTTTGTTTTTTACATTGAATGCTGTCCTTTTGCAGCCAGTGGGTCATCAATCAACTTTTCCTCTTTCCCCTAGTCCAAACAGCCACCAGCGTATCAAGACTCCCTGTTGCAGCCATTTCCTCTTCCCCAACTTCTACCAGTCTTGCTTTGGCTGTGGCAGGGGTGGGTACTGTGTCCCCAAGGTCTACCGTTGCCCCCCATCCCACAGCCACCCAACCCATGCAGCCAAGCCTGCTCTCTCAGAGGCTGGTCCTCAGCCCTCAGGCCCAGGCTCGCTTGCCTAGTAAGTGGCCCCCCGCCCCACCCCACCCCTCCACTCCCTTCTTTTATCGACTGTTCCTCATCCACCTTTCCTATCACATGCCTAAGCACAGTCTTGAAACACCAGGAAAAAAGATGTGAGACTACTGTAAGGAATTTTGGGGATGCAAGAGTGAAATTCGTGTTGACTGGACGAGTAACTGATATGTGGGATGGGCATTTTGAGTAGTGTAATGTTTGAGTACTGTAACACAAAACTGTATGGTAATGACAAAAAGAGAGGATTTGATTTGTTATATAGGCGATTGCTTAAAAAAAAAAAAAAAAAAGAGTGAACTATACACATGACAGCCCTACTCTTTTTAAAATCTATTATACATAGTTTTATTCGAGTAAGATTTATGTTATCATTCAGTTGATTGAGTAATTTGGAATTTGAACGGTACACAGAACTTATTTCCCTGGTAATGTCATGAAACATTTTGTTTAAACTGGACTTGAATCAGTAATCCAGTTCTAAAATTCAGTTGGAATCTAAATCTTTCAAACAAACCCCAAAAAATGCTCTTGTTATTTCAAACAAGTTTGTATTTGTTGAAGCACCATATTGGCTGTTTCCATTTTTCACACATCAGACAAAGATAATGCATGTCAAAGCAGGAAGTTCTTGTCCATGCCGAGTGAACAAACCCAACAAGGTCTCTGGTGATGGGGCAGGTAGCTTACCATACTTCCACAAAGTGAATTGGGTCATAAGTCCGACATTCAGGGGAGATGCATAGTGATTCATTTTTCTTAGTTTGATCACTACTCATCAATTTCCAGTACTCAGTGATTTACTCTAGCCTATCCCTGGTTGATGCTTTAGTCTCTTATCTGATGTCAGCTGCATGGTATCTCTCTGTGCTCTCTACACAACTCCCATTTTCTTATTCATTTTACAGTTTTTTTTTCTTATTTGAGTTTCCTCCCTCAGTGCCAGTTCTTCTGTTCCAACACTAATCCTTTTCTTTATCCAGCTCAGCTCACGGATCCTGTCCCATGTACAGTGAGGAACATAAGTATTTGAACACCCTGCGATTTTGCAAGTTCTCCCACTTGAAAATCATGAAATTCACATTGTAGGTGCATTCCCACTGTGAGAGACAGAATATGAAGAAAAAAAATCCTGAAATCACATTGTATGATTTGTAAAGAATTTATTTGTATTGCACTGCTGCACATAAGTGTTTGTACACCTGGCAATCAGCAAGAATTCAGACTCTCAAAGACCTGTTACTCTGCCTTTAAAAAGTCCACATCTACTCCACTTAGTAATCCTAATTAGTAGTACCTGTCTGTAGGGTGGACAGGTGTCTTTAAAGAGCTCAGTCAGTCACTCTCCAACTACTACAATGGGCAAGACCAAAGAGCTGTCCAAAGACACCAGAGACTGTCCAAAGAGCTATGGTGCAGTTGCCAAGCAGTTTGGTGAAAATAGATCAACTGTAGGAGCAATTGCAGAAAATGGAAGAGGCTAAAGATAAATGTCAGTCTCCCTCGGACTGGAGCTCCATGCAAGATCTCCTTGTTGGGTTTCTCTGATGGTAAGGAAGGTGAGAAATCAGGAGGAGAGAACTACATGGGAGGAGCTGGTCAATGACGAGAAGAGAGCTGGGACCACAGTTTCAAGGGTCACTGTCGGTAGAACACTAGGTTCCCCTACTCATGTCATCACCTGTCCAGGCCCGTCTGAAGATTACCAATGAACATCTGGATGATCCAGAGGTGGCATGGGAGAAAGTCATGTGGTCTAAACTTCACACTCCGTTTTTGGAGGAAAAAGGAATTGCATCCAAAGAACTCCATCCCTACTGGGAAGCATGGGGGTGGAAACATCATACTTTGGGGGTGCTTTTCTGCGAAGGGCACAGGACGACTGCATTGTATTAAGGGGAGGATGAATAGTGACATGTATTGTGAGATTTTGAGCAACAACTTGACAGTGAGCTGAAGCATACAGACAGGAAAACCAAGGAGTAGCTCCGTAAGAAGCATATCAAGGTTCAGGAGTGGTCTAGCCAGTTTCCAGACCAGTTTCTAGTTTCTAAATCCAGTTTCTAAATCCAATCAAAAATCCTTGGAGGGAGCTGAAACTTCGTGTTGCTCAGCGCCAGCCCTGGAACCTGACGAATCTAGAGGAGATCTGTGTGGAGGAGTCGCCAAAATCCCTGTTGCAATGTGTGTAAACCTGGTCAAGAACTACGGGTAACGTTTGACCTTTAATTACAAACAAAGGCTTCTGTACCAAATATTAAGACTGATTTTCTCAGGTGTTCAAATACTTATGTGCAGCAGTGCAATACAAATAAATTCTTTACAAATCATACAATGTG
>JBBPDE010000015.1:358139-372335 GCA_037974605.1 Nannopetersius ansorgii | reverse complement strand
CACACACACACACACACACACACACACACACACACACACACACACACACACACACACACACACACACACACATTGTGGTTGATTGGTCAGATTGGGGTTTGATTTGATAAGGCATGGACCCCACAAAACTCTTAATATTACATTCTGCACACTACAGGACAAACTGCAGATCTTGATTACCCACTTAAACAGTGCTTATAGTTGACTGTGATGCAGTAACAGCAGCATAGACACAATAAGTCATTCGGCTCTTCCTTACAATCTATTGTCCTACTAGTTAATGTCTTAATGGCTGAACACTCGATTTTATGCACCGGCAATGTATCGAAATAGTTAGATTTAGCGAAATAGTTAAATCTGCTTGCCAGCATGTGAGATGTAGGTTTTTGGCTGATGTTTCACCTTTTGCTGTTTTCGTCTGAAGGAGCCTCTGCTTCTCCGATGGACCGGATTACATACATCCCAGGAACCTCAACCACTTTCCCCAGCCGAGCATACACCACCTCCCCAATTTCCCCAGGTACACAGAATTCACTCACTACTCACTACTCACTCACACTCACACTCACACTCACACTCACACTCACACTCACACACACACACACACACACACACACACACACACGCACACACGCACACACATATATATACACACACACACACACACACACATATATATATATACATACACACACACACACACACACACACAAAATTTCTTTTAATTTTAATGTAGTGTAATCTTGAGGAACAGTTCTTCAGGCTTCCTGAAGGACTTTCAAAGACACTCATTTTCAGTTCGGTCCCCGAACGATACCAGTTTCAGAGGAATGTTTTTTTGTTTATTAAGCACAGTGACCTACGTATGAATCATTCAAACGGAACAGAGTACATCTAACTTAAGTCCTGAACCAGTGAAGAAACAGGTGCAGATGATTCCAGATGATCAGGCGGTGATCAATGGCACCTTGTATCCTTAAGCACTTTGCAGCCTGCTGCAGTAAAAAAAAAAGTATGAATGTCTGCATCAGTACTTGTTGTGAGAAATACAAATACTTTTTTTCTTTCTCCAGTTGGGAGCTCCCACATGAGTAAACTCCAGGGAACCCCAACTTCCTCTGATCGAGAGCGAGAGAGAGACCGGGAACGAGACCGAGAGAGGGAGAGGGAGAGGGAGAGAGAACGAGAGCGGGAGAGAGAGAGAGAGCGGGAGCGGGACAGAGAGAGAGAACGGGAGCGAGATCGAGAGCGGGAGAGGGAGAGAGAGCGAGAAAGGGAGAGAGAGCGGGATCGAGACAGAGAAAGAGAGAAATCTCTGAGCCACGGCAATGTGGAGCACGCCCCCATATGGAGACCAGGTAAACCCACTCAGACCTCCTGTCCTGACACATGCACTTACACATTTTCCTTAAAGACCTTTATTTATTTTTGTCCCTAAAACAATACTTATGACATGCCAGTATAGTTATGATCCTAACCCTAACTGTGTTTTTAATACTAATATACTGATGTAAATGTCATTTGTTCTGAAAAGCTTCCCTTATACCTCATTTTTGTGTGTTCCACACTTTGTAAAGTCCATTACTTTACTATATTATGAATTGTTCTTGTATTTGTTCCGATTGCACCACTTGACTACAGAGCAGCTAAAAATCTCCTCGCCAGTTAGACAGCGTTGACCTTGATGTAGGTGTCACTTGTTTTACTGGTGACTCATTTATTAGGATGATTGTTGTACAATCAAAGAAGCTGTGGGTGCTGTGGTTACAGTGCCATTGTAGTGATGAATGAATACATGGGGAACAATAAATACTCAATAATGGCAGTTTATTAGGGCATGTAACAAAAACATCAGCTTGGAAATGTGATTTTCCTGTGTTGCTTTGACATGTGGGGCTAAATTGCTGTAGGCTGTAGGCAGCCAAGTGTAAACACCTAATCTTTTGGGACATCAAGAAAACAGTGAATAAAACTAACCTGGTTTTGCAGGTTAATTCACTATATGATATGGAGAGTGCTTTTAAAATAAAAGTGTGTAATACAATTCTTTTGAATTCATTATTGAATTTTACATATAACAAACTCATTAATCATAGGAAATCATTAAAAAAATAATTGTTGCCCAGCATTATTAAAAATACAAGAAAGTCTGGATCTTTGAAAGCAAATTAAGAAGAAATAAAGGATGGCCCACAACTTCTGCACAGTACTGTAGGGGTCATGTAGACTTATGAACTTCCCTGTAACCACATTTCTCAATTATCTACCTCATGCCAACAATCAAGATGAATAATCATCTCTGTTTTCCATCCTCCCTGTAGGAGCAGCAGAGCAGACCGGCAGCAGTTCCAGCTCACGGCCTCCCTCCCTCCCCTACAGCCACCAGGCATCTCCCCTCAGTCCTCGGCCGCAGGACAGCCTCCAGCAGAGGCCCAGCGTGCTGCACAACACCAGCTCCAAGAACCTGTCCAGCTCTGAGCATTCCGGTTCCTCTGTCCTGAGGTAAGAGATGGTAAAAAAAAATATTGCTGGTATTAACATAGCACTACAGACTTTAATTGGTCCAGTTTAAAAGTCAGAATAATTAAATAGATTTTTCTTTCTGATCATAAAAACAATCAGAAAAAAACTAATGGGATCTGTGAAGGACAGGTGTGTGAGGGTAGGGATGCGTGTTGTCAGAAGGGCTTAAGCAGTGTGTGTCTCACTGTTGACAGTTTTGAAGTGTCACTGCTTTAGTGGCCTGCTTTAGAGGTCCTAAGTCTCTGTTTTTAACTCTCTTCTTCAGGTCTTTGCCACCGGGCTCCTCGCGCTACCCGAGCTACAGCGGGCATCTCCAAAGGGTCAGCGTGTCTGAGGCTTACCCGTCGGGAGGGCTTGAGTCGGGCGGTGCCAAAGAGCCAATTCGAGAGGGTTCCAAGAACCAGGGCCGTGGAGCTCTGTCCAAACATCAGGACCTCCCTTCATCCTTGTCCTCCTCCAAATCCGAGCCCAAGCTGTCTGGCCCCGGTGCGCCGGGGCTCTACGCGTATACCCCCGGCGCCCACCTTGGGCGAGGACACCCCCTGCTGAGTTCCGAGAGCAGTGCCGGCCCCAGCAGCAGCAACGCGCCAAGTAGGGAAAAGACTCAAAACAAAGCGATGTCCATTCAGGAACACGAACTCCGCGCACTCGGTAAGACCACCATGACAGCGGCCAACTTCATAAACGCGATTATCATGCGTCAAATTTCTTGTGATACGGGGAAGCCAGAGGCTGGTGAACTCGTGCCCAACGGCGCCTGCGATGGTAAGACGCTCTGGATTCCCGGTTCCATTTAAATTAAATTTAATTAAAAAAAAAACACCATCTCCTTCCCTGAACCCCCAGCATCCTCTGCTCCTCACCATTCATTCCACACCCTGCAAATATTACTTAAAGACCACCAAGGGTTTCCCTCTTGCAGGTTCACTAAATAACTTATTGGATCTTTTAAAAAGCAACATCCTAATTATTACAGACTCAATACATGAATTTCTATTGCTAGCATGAGTATATGATAACAGTACAATTTTGATTCATTCTGTACTCAGAAAGGCCTCATACTGCTTACTTAAAGAGACAGATCCTTAGGTGAACTTTAAGAGCTCATTCATTCAGCAGTGATGCGACCACTAAGCCTCGCACAAGTCTTTATCTGCTTGCCTTTCATGCGTTTTCTTTTTGTCCTCCTCCCTCCCCTTTAATTTGGGCTAACCTTCTCATTGCTTTCATCTTTGATTTTGAGCTTGTTTCTCGGCTCTCGAGGGAATCTTTTGGCAGTATTTGGTGAGCTGCATGAAGGAGAAATTAGGAAAGAGAAATGAGTGTAGATTCTACCGTCCGTGCCACAAAGAAAAGCTAATTTTTGCATTAATGTTCATTTTTACTAAACTTGAGTTACTGCTTGTATAAAATGGCCCTATTGGAAGTTTATAACTGATAGTCATGTAAAATAATTACTCCACCTAGAAATAGTAGCTAAATCTGTCGTGGAAAAATTCTGATGAGAATTTAAATGATCTTCCAATGAGATTGTCTTTTCTGTATTTAATCAAGCAAGAGAACCTTTATCTAAAGTTTTTAGAAGTTGTGGCAAGTGTGGGTGTGCAAATGGTTTCCTTATCTTGCTTTGCACTTTGCTGAGCATTTAGATGTGAAAGGTCAATCAGAGAACCTTCTGTTTCAGTGATCTGAAATAGCTTATTCCGAATGTAGCGTGTTGGTGTCAAACAATTGTTAAACTTTAATGCATGATTTCATTCATTATAATAGTTTAATTTAGACTTTTGCATCATAACCGTGAGTTTTATAACACACAACTACCTGTTATAGTATATTTGACTTCAACTCCAAGCTTCACGTTGGCCCCGGCCTGAACTGCTGATTTTAAATGATCTGACGTGAAGACTTGAAGTTCAAAGCCTGACTTGGTTCAGCTTCATGCTTTTTATTTTGGGATGTTTGTGCTTGCTCTCATACACGTTGCAAAAAGGGAGGGAAAACATGCTGCTCTGGCTGCTTGATACACATTTACCGTTCTCTGCTTCACATTTCAGAAAAGCATTTTGCTTCTGCTTTTTTCTTGTCAGTTCTGGCTTGTTGGTATGTGGTTTTGCTGTCAGACTGCAGGACAGTGAAATTAAAGGCCCGGTTAAGTGTTATTGAACCAAGTCATCTGTTTGTGTTGACAGTAGACTGCTGTTCATTCTGATGGATGTTTCTCTGGGTAATTTACTACATCAGCAGCTCATCAGTAAAGTAGGACTCTAGGGTCTCATGTGGTTCTTTTCTATAACTGTGAAAGCTTTGGCTTTTCTGATGAACAATAATAATGAAAATGATAGCAATAATCCCATGTCGTATTCCGAAGGCCTGTAGTGTGATCGTTGGGTAAGCCCTCAATAATGTGTCATCCTGGTCCTTAAAGGTCCTGGACTTAAAAGTGGACACAGCAGTGAAAACCGATACAGAAATATTGTTTAATAGGATGGCACAACAATGTCAGAATATCAGTATCAGTCTATATATCCTTAAAAAAATGTCCTGCACTGGACATATCTATTGATATGGCTGTTTTTGATTAAGTATGTACTGTGTTCTATATGTTTAGGCAATGCTAATTAGGCTAAATGCTAAAACTAAAATTTTATTGATTTTCTTTAGTTTTAACCCTCTGAGGTTGGAGGATCCATAAATGGATCCTTTTCAGTTTTCCAAAACAATCATCTAAAGCTCTGAGTTTTTGCCCCAGAAACATATTAGTAACACCACTGGAAAGCTTGAACCATCTTCTTTTCAAATTTGTATGAAATATGTCAATGCCGCTTTGTAAATGTGCGATAAAAAGGAAACATGTGATTTTCTCTCTCGCTGCTCGCTACAGCCATGCCCCTCAGGTATTCGGATGTAAAACAGCAAATCCGAATTTACATTTACAGCATTTATCAGACGCTTTTATCCAAAGCGACTTCCATTCCCTAACTACAGGGGGCAGTCTCCCTGGAGGAACTTCGGGTTAAGGGTCTTGCTCAGGGACCCAGTGGTAGTGTGCGGAAGGTAGGATTTGAACCCGTGACCTGTTGGTCTAGAGGCAGGTATCCTACCCCCACCCACCCCATGAATAGCAGTAGTGCGATTGGCTCATTGTGCAGCAGGCGGCGGTGAGAACACGCCCATATAAACAAACACACATGCGACATGCACGTCTTTTACACTTATCTGTATTCGGAGATTCATTCGAACAGAGGCACTTCAAGTAATCCCCTGATTTTTGCGGTGGTTATGTTCCAAGAGCACCCGCGAATAGTGAAAAACCGTGGTGGTGTGTTTTGGTAAAAAAAAAAAAGCCTAATTATCAGTTTAATGCATTACCATTAAACTGAGTGTCTGGCTTCAAGCAGCACAACACAGGTATGAGATTTGGTTCAAAGCCACAGAACCCATCCTTTAAGCAGAATAAGATGCTTTCTGTTTGTTTGGGGTTTTTTTGTTTGTTTGTTTGTTTTGGTCTTGATTTTTAACTACTACCGTCATTTGAATAAACCTGAATTTGTCAATGCTGCTCCTGTGCCTGGCCTGGATGCTGTCTGATGGCCCTACACTCACATCTAGGCTGCTTTTGTGTCTGTACAGCTCAGCAGAAGGCTTTGGATCAGCACGTATTGTACGGACCACCAGAAGACAGACTGTCGCCCAGTCAGCAGCCCCCCTCCCCTGCTGTTAAAGGGTCCCAGAGAGTGGTGACCCTGGCCCAGCACATCAGTGTGAGTTTCTCTGGCCAAGAGTGTGTGTATTTGTGTGTGTTTTGCATGTATCTTTGTGTGTTAGAGGTGTAGGAACACTTCAGACAGGGGTGTCAAACTCCAGTCTTGGAGGGGTCCAGCAGTTTGATGGTTCTCCTCCTCAAACACAATCACTAAACCTGACAACTGGCGAGGTGAACCAGGTGTTTCTGAGCAGGGAAATCACCAAAATGTGCCGGACCACGGCCCCCCAGAACTGGATTTCGACTCCCCTGACTTAATGTGTTTAATAAGAGTTTCCTTTTAGATGCTTATCTTGTCTTAAACTAACTTTGTATGTTAAATGCTACAGAACTCTACTATAAATGTATTACATTAAGTGTATTATGTTAAATCTCACTTTAAACACAAACTTGATCATACACTGTTGATAATCTACCTAATTCTACATACTAGTTAAAAAATGTAAGTTGTTCTGAATTATCAAAATAAATTGTGTCCCCTGAAACTCATGGCCTTTTTCTTCTTCTCCTTAACCTCAGTTTAATAAGTACAGGTGCTTATTAATAAATTTTAAACATTTTGTGTCCTCTTTCTCCCAGGAGGTAATAAAGAAGGACTACATGCGCCAGTCTCAGCAAAGTCAGTCCGGAGCTCAGCCGGCTCTGCAGTCTTCAGTGTTTGGTTTCCACAACTCCCCTGTGCTGGATCTCACACGCCCACCTAGTGCTCCTCAGGCACAAACACCTTCTGAGCCCAGTGCCAATGCCCGGTACACCCCCGAGGCTCCGGTCAACGATAGAGACAGGATGAGGGACAGGTAAGCAGAAGAGCTGGATTTGTTAAGTCACATTGGTGTTTGTGATTTTAAGCAAATGCACAGTGCCGAGGGAAATAAAACAACACTTCTCTAGGACCACAATACAAAGTACAAGACAATATAAGTGCAGACAGGACAGGATTACACAGGCTGCTATTGACAACAACTGATGTGTATTCTCTATTCTGTGTGCGTGTGCGTTTGACCAGGGTTTCTTTTTTGTAATTTAGCAGCTACTATTCCAATATTCAATATCCGTCTGATAAATAAAAATAGTCTGAATGGATTTGTTTGTGTCTGACTGATTCTAGTACTGTGAATGTGTCCAGATCTCCTCTTCAGAGTAAGGTGTCTCCAGTGAGTCTGTCTGCTGAATGCATTGAGCCAGTATCTCCAGCAGGGGGCATGTCTGAGCCAGAGTCGCAGGGAGCAGCCTGCCCCACCGAACAAGCAGAACAGGGGTATAATACACACACACACACACACACACACACTATACACAGTTCTCTACACACATATCCTGCTTTATTAGACCCCATGATCAGTTGGCCTGCTTATTAATAATTAGCAAAATATGGACTTTTGCGATACTGATACCACTGAAGGCTGAAATATGTTCAATACCATTTGAGCATGTTTACCTCTATAGATTATTTAATCAATCAAATAATCTACATAATAAATGAATTTGGTCTATATATTGCAGGGCAGTATTTAAGTGTACTAATTGACAGACTGTATTAGTTTATGTTGATTGCAGTGTGTAGCAGTTTAATCACAGTGTAGTGTCTATGTTGCTGAGTCTCTCTTCTTCTTCTCTGTCAGGCTGGGATCTCGCTCTCCTGCCAGCAGCTCCCAGCATCCAGCCTTC
This sequence comes from Nannopetersius ansorgii, assembly GCA_037974605.1. Taxonomy (NCBI): domain Eukaryota; kingdom Metazoa; phylum Chordata; class Actinopteri; order Characiformes; family Alestidae; genus Nannopetersius; species Nannopetersius ansorgii. The sequence goes on along the minus strand of JBBPDE010000015.1, from coordinate 364,381 downwards.
TTCAGCAAACTCACCGAGAGCAACTCCGCCATCGTCAAGAGCAAGAAGGAAATGATTAAAAAGATGGTGGTTGGCAACGAGGCCGATTTCAGTGAGTTCTGAAACTTTGCAAGGCTTTCTGAAGCATTTCCCCAGATCTCCAGAGGCTTTAATTGATCTCACTCATTACGTGTGGACGGGCGGGTCATTTGTTCTTTCAGAAATGTGCATGGTCTGAATTAATACATCAGCTTTGCTGTAGAATCTAATTCTCTGTTCTTATTCTCCGTTTCTTTTCCTCTCTTTTAGACTCTGGCCAGCCTGGGACAGAAATCTTCAACATGCCAGCCTCTACTAATGCAGGTGAGACTTAATATCAGGAGTTCAAAAGCGCAATATTTTTTCTCAGAACATGGTAAAAGCCAGCCAAGCCTGAGTGAAAGCAAGCTTTGTTTTTTTTGGTTTTTTTTAAATCAAGTGGTTAACCTCTTAACATTTTTGTTTGATACCCCTTTGACTGAATAATGGATTAGAAACCAAATGTATGTCAGTGTTCATTGTTTATTCCAAAAAAACTGCTTGAGTCTTCCACCCAAAGTGGGTAGGCAAGGTGAGGAAAGTTTTATTTCTGTAGCCTGTTATCATACACAGTTTTTATTTTTATAGGTTATGCTGCTTTAACTTTCTTCTCTTATACTGTCCACCTTGCTGTTGTAACTGCAAATTCCCCACCCATGGGATCAATAAAGGGTTACCTTATCTTAATAGTCATGACTTTCCAGCAGGTCCAAACCCCACTTTTAGAATATAGGGTAACTCTGCCTACATTAGAGTTTACATTATTGTGCGTTTACAGGTAACTGGATAGTACACCCTAAGCACTATGAGGACAGGATTACTTTTACATGGGTTGGTGGGATAATGTTATTTGTGGTCATCTGTGTCCCTTATTGTTATGGAAAGGCTCCTTAATCTGGATCTCCCATATGTTTTACCTTAAAAAAAAAAAAACCCCAAACTATAGGAATCCTGGGCAAAGTGAAAATGATTTCTGTTGCAAAAAGAGTTATCTTGGCTATAAAAACGTAAAAGTGTTTAATTGTTTTTTCTGTGGTTACGATCAAGCTGTATGTCCTGCCCAATATTAAAACATCTTAAAGGTTTGATTATAAAGGTTTGATTATATGCAGGGATAGTGACTGTTAGTCCTAAACTAATAGTAGCAGCAATGACACACTACATTCACTCAAAACATCAAGGAGATCAGTAGCACAAGCAAAATAATGACTTAATTAAATGCTTGGACATGTTTTCTACTACACTCTCATACAGATTTATCATTCATTCATGCACTGGAATAAGCGTAGAACATTTAGGTACTGTTTTAAAATGCAATTCTTACTTAACTCCTATGAAAATAGTCTCTCTATTTGAATGCCCTCTTATAACTGTCTCTAATCTATGTATCATATGATAGATTCTCTGCCGTTCTTATGCTCACAAATGTGTCTGTGTCTCAGGGCCAGTCAGTATGCGCAGCCACCCAGCTCCAGACTCCAGTGGAAACACCATTGGACTGGAGGCCATCATCCGCAAAGCCCTGATGGGTAAATACGATGACCAGGCAGAGGAGCGTCCCCCCTCCAGCTCCGTTACCCCCCTGAGCACCAGTGTGAACCCTGCTGCTGCTGACCCTCGTACTGAAGAGCAATACTCACTGCCTGGTATGCCTGAAACACAGCTGCCATGCACATGGAGCTCCTCTGCCACACAGCCTCAACAGTACATACAGTACACTGCAGAAGCATTGAGCCACCCCTCATTTTTTTGTGTATGAATTATTTTGTAGGGAAATGAGAACGGTACAGACTTGTATTGCAACATGTGCAAACAGACATTATAGAATAGCATTAGGTTTGGCCGCCGTTATGGCCACCATTCAAAGCCTTGAACTCTTAGTAGTTTCTTTAAGTGTCTTCAGGAAAAGTTCTCCAGGCCTCTTGAAGGTCATTCCAAAGCTCTTCTTTGGATGTTGGCTGCTTTTTGTTCTGTTCTCTGTCGGGATGACCCCACACTGCTTCAGTAATGTTGTGATCTGGGCTTTGATGGGGCAAATCCATGACTTACAGTGTTGATGCAGTCAGAGTACTTCTATAGGAAAAAAAACTCACATTTGAACAGTGTGTTTGGGATCATTGTCCTGCTGAAAAACTAACCTGTTGCAAACCAAATGCTTTCATCTCCAAAATGCCCAAATCGTTACACTCTGGCTTCAAATTGTAAAAAGACATTTCAGAACAGCAGTATCTGCTTTGCATGTACTCGTGTTCTTAAACTTAGATGGAGTCATACAGTGTCAGAAACAGCATAAGCAAGTCGATTACTCCGTTCTGTTTGAAGCAGCTTTGTGATAATACAAGTCTGCAGTGCTTGTTGGTAGGATATAAAAAGGAAAGATTGGAAAAAATGTAAATTTTTGGACAAATTATTGCTTTCGGATATGACGCCACTTCACAGCTTAATACAGTGTAACATGTAACTAAATTTGAAGAGGTGTATCAAGGTTACTTCGCCATCAGCAACTGTGTCCTGAGATGTTTCTCCATGGCACAACAGATAGCAACAGTGAAATAATACAATAGACAGACATTTATAAAAATGTAACAGTGTAGAGTGAATGGGACATAAAACTTTCCAGAGTGACTAATGTTGCACCATAAGTTTGAGGCAGTTAGCAGCATTGAAATGCAGGGTATGACAGAAACAGTATGTTATATAGAAAATACAGCAGTATCTTTATGTGGAGTATTTGTGTCTATGTTGACTCTGTTGCAGGTAAATCAAAGGGCAGTGGGCGATCCAACGGCCGCAAGACTAAGTCTCCAGGTCCTGGTCTGTCTGGAGGAGAGAGACCCTCCTCGGTGTCGTCCGTCCACTCTGAAGGAGACTGCAACCGGCGCACTCCACTAACCAACAGAGTGTGGGAGGACAGACCGTCCTCTGCAGGTGCACACACACGCACATACACACATTATGGATTTCTATACATTTATTGGCCACTTACAGTGTTGCCAACTATTTTCAATGGAAAGTAGCTAAAGTCTGCTAGAAAAGTCGCCAAATGCCGCTAGATGACGTCATACGTATATTTGCATATTGATGCCGTAATTACATCGTATTTGCACATGCGCAGCTCATTCACATCTATGTCAGCTGCCGTGCGGTCTCGGCAATATGCTGCTCCTTTAAGGCGGAGCTAGCGCTCACTGCTCAGAGCAGACACAGGGAGATGAGGAACTGTACCAAGAAAGCAAGACCTCGCGCTTATAGGACAGTACTGGCGACATTTGGAAAGTTGCTAAGGTTTGTCCAAAAGTCGCTAGATTTGTCGCTAGGAAAACATTCCAACATCGTTTTAGAATTACAGCAGAACTGACTTTATATTAAAGCTGTTCATGAGTAGTGAAGCTACATTATTTGAACATAGGTCTGTAGATCCCTTTCATCCAGCATTTAATCTAAAATCCACGGTATTAACTTACCTAGCAGTAACTTGGTTAAAGAGCACCTGCTAAATGTTGTAAACGTATTAAACAGGGAGATTGTTCCCCTTTTACCTCAGTAACAACCTGTTTGACAAGGCGTTTATACTAGATGGTGGAGAACATTGCTGTGAGGATTTGATGTTGGATGGCTAGTTCTAAATCGCAACCCCCTCTCCAATTCAACCCAGAAGTATTCACTCCACAGAACACTGTTCTGCTCCACAGGCCCTTGATGGGGGGCAGTATACATGTCTAGATAGCATTTGCAGACCTCATGGGATAAAGAGGATCCCATCATTTTGGCAGTGTTGTTCTGTGTTGGAGGCTTCCACATACAGTACAGGGGAAAAAGTCTTGAGCCACCCCTCACTATCTTTGAAACACTTCGTTGGTACAAAAATACTGTTTCATGCCTGTCGAACTGCCACTTGATCATCTGGAATCATCTGCACCTGTTTCTTCATTGGTTCAGGACTTCAGTTAGATGGTCTTTGTTCTGCTTGAATGATTCAGATCTAGGCCACTGCGTGGCATAACAAACAAACACAGGAAACCGCTCAGGTTCAGGGACTGGACTGACGATGAGAAACTTTGAAAATTTTTAGGAAGTCTGGAGAACTTTTCATCAAGACTACATTCAAAATACAAGAAAGTCTGGATCTTTGGAAGCAAAAAATGTAGAAACGTAGAGACTTTTCACAGTACTGTACTTCTGGAAATATGTTGTGAACGTATGTTTACTCTGTTTTTTCTATCTGTCTCTTTAGGCTCCACCCCGTTCCCCTGTAACCCATTCACCATGCAGATGCGTCTGCCCAGTGGGATGATGCCCAGTCACTCCCCCTCCCCCACACAGCCTGGGGCCCCAGGCCCCCCGCAGAACCAGAGGTCCTGGGTAGGAGAGGAGGAGCCCAAACCGCTGCTGTGCTCTCAGTACGAGACACTGTCTGACAGCGAGTGAGCGCAGGCTCACCTGTGGGAGTTTTTTCTTTAATAAACAGGGGCGTTGATACATACATTCATACATAATAGGTGAAACACAGTCATTGACATACACACCTAATGAGAGCACATACACAGGCCTACATGCAAATGAATATGCATAATATTACATTAAGGCTTTCATTGTTCAGCTGCACACATACACACGTCCCTCATTTCTTTTAATACCTCACACACACATACACACACACACTCCAAACGGACCCCGTCACGTATGCAGTAAGTTCTGCAGAAGTGTGTGTGTTTTAATGTATTCGTAAGCGTGTTTGTGCGTACAGTATGTTGGTGCACGTGCACACAGATATTAGCGTGTGCCATCACTCCGAGATTGCTCATAGGACAAATCACTTTTTTGTTGTTTAACATTTTTTTTTATGTTAAGTTTCTGTTTTTTTTTTCTTCTTTTTAGGCCTTATCGTTTTCCTTTTATGTTTTTGTGTGGACTCATGGGCTCCCATAGTGTTTTGCTCATGTTTTAGAGTGTTCTTCATCTGAATGCTCAGGACACACACTTCTGTACCGTAGTCCAAAGGCTGGTTCACGCTTTCTTAACCTCACTTATCGTTTTTTATTCAGACGCACACAGAAGCTGTACTTTTACTACCGTGTGGAAACATTGCAAACACAATATAAACACACACACACACTTGGTCTCCCCCTCCCACTCCCCCTTATAAGCATGCACATTCTCTCACACACACATTTACACACACACACTGTGGGACGAAACCGCGGCTATGCATTTCTGTCTTAAAACTCGGCTGCTGGCCGTGTCGCCTGCGTGGATTCGGAAACTTGGGTTAACCACTGCAATGTTTGAGTAAGAGGCACATTTTTGAGGTACAGTGGACCCAAATGGTTGTGTGTGTTTGTGTGTTCTCACAGATGATGGGCACACACTAGGCATGCATTTACGCATGAGTTGTACAGCTCTTCAGTTTTCTGCAGTTTAGCCTTTTCTGAAGTATGAAAGGACAATCCAGTCCAATATCATAGACAAAATGCTCATGAAGTCAACTGTGTTTAACAGTGATTTATTTGTTTGTTTGTTTGATTTTACTTCACTTTTTTTGTTATTTCTCACTGAATTTCTTTTTTTGCTACTTTAGGGGGAGTCTATATGGGTGGGCCATATCGTTGGTTTACAGGGTACATATGCCGTGTATTTTTGATGTCATACCGTTTTTTTTTTTTGGTTTGTTTCTCGTTATAAAAATCGCCTCTAGTTGACCCTTACAATTTTTACGGTTCTGTTTTGTTTGATAGTTGTCATAAAAACTGAGACGTTTATTTGTGTTATCACTAATTTTCATTTTCTTTTCTATATGAACCATGTTTGTATACATATTAGTGTTGTTTTTTTTAATGTTTCGGTTTATTAAGCACTTGGCCAGCAGACGGTTCTGGTTGGCACCCTTTAAATGGGTGCCACATACATACTTAAACAAATGCAATTTTTTTACATAGCATTTACCTTTTTGTTATACAGTGTTGTTTATTGTTTTTGGCATGTCACCTAAATGTGGAAACAAAAAGTCCAACGCTCCAGCGACAATCACAAACGGAGAGGAAATGATGGTGCGGAGCGCGACATGTGGACGCCACCTTAGAGGAAGCTGCTTTTTCAGGTCCCAACAACGTCCTTAAAAATCCTCACTAACGTGATTTTGTCTCTCTCTCTCTCTCTCTCTCTCTCTCTCTCTCTCTCTCTCTCTC
>JBBPDE010000015.1:344169-358039 GCA_037974605.1 Nannopetersius ansorgii | reverse complement strand
CACACACACACACACACACACACACACACACACACACACACACACACACACACACACACACACACACACTTGTTTAAAAGACTGATGGAAAACTCAGCTGAATCAAAGCCATGCTGTCTGGCCAGTTCGTGGATAGTGAGAGCTACTTTTCTGCCCTGGATCAGTTTTGAATGGTGACTACGATTTGAGGACACCGTTCAGTTTTTTCACTGACTGACGAGGACCTCTGATTTTATCCTGAAGATTATTTGGGCTGCAGGGGATTGGACACCTGTGGACACCTGGTGGCGCACCAACCTCAACACCTCATATGAAATACAGCGGATCCCTTTCTGTTTATGTGAGAATCTGGTGTTAAGTGCCATTTCTTTGACACATACTTTACTGAAGTTTAAACTACCAAGAGACTACGCACAATTTTTCATCCCTTCATTTCCCCTCTCTAATTCACTTGTTTTTTTGGGGTTTTTTTGTTTTCCCCCCCCCCCCCCCACACTCACCCACCCAAGAGTTGTGCAGTACTGTATGTGTCATACAGTGACAGCACCAACAAAACCGCTCAACGAAAGGTGTGTTAAAAGTAAACCCCACAGCCTCACGCCAACATGTGTCCCAAATCCGCGTCCGTATGACTCGGATGACCAGTGTCGTCAACGGCAGTGATACTATTAATTGTTTTGCATGCGCGTTAGATATTAAGGAATCTTTTTATTCTTACTGTTATTATTTGACCGTTATTTGCTATGTTTCAATAAAAAAAGTCAACCCTCCTTAGCACTAAAGAAATAAAAAGTTGTTATTGGATTCCTTTTTGGAGATGGGAGTGGAACTCCAGCCAGACAGAGTGGTTATCTGACGCAGTCCTGTGTCCTTCAGTGAACGATGCGATGCTTTTTTGTTGTCGGTCAGTTTGTGGTGCATTATATCGTGTGGTTTTGTAAGTGGGGCTGCTATCACAGGCTTGTTCACACACGTCATGTCCAGGCTGCTACGACGCGGCTGCTTTTATTACCTCCCTGTATTCCGCAGCCAAACCCGTCACACACATCCCTCCCAGCAGCACTGCGTATTGTGGAAAAGGCATAAAACGTAGGGTTTGTCTGTCTAGAGCTTGCGTATGGATTGTTCTCTCTTGACTTGTCGACTGGCCTCTGACGAAAGGGCAGCATTTTAAAACAAAAAAATACAAAAAAAAACCTGAGACCTGTATAAATTACAGGATGTTCCCACGATCACACAATTGGAAGTGAAGGAAAGAGGGAAAGAGGAACATTCTGTTCCTGTAAAACAGTGATTGTGTGTCCCCGTTTAAGATGGGTGGGATGGGGTGGAATATATCTTGTACAACCATATTGTGCTTTTCTTTTTTTTTCTTCTTTTTTTAATTATTATTAATATTACAACCCACTGTATTATAGTGTGGAGTGTAAATAGGCCTAAGAGGATGTACATATTTATGTGATTTGCTGCAAGGTTGATATTCACAGAGGAACTGTTCACACTGTTGTATTTCAACATGGCCACCAGCAAGCTTTGTGGATAGCAGTGTAAAAACGAGACAAACTGAAAAAAACAGACACTGCCTTAATGTTTAAATAAAAAGCTTATTGCCATTGACCTGTTTGATTGTTTTGGGTTTTTTTTTTGTCGGTTATGTCCTGATCACAGTTATTAGAGCTGATCAGTATTACTGTGATTTCATCCCACAAATTTTTAATTTTACAGGTGTGTGTTTATTCACAAAAGTTGAGTGATGGGTCGGGGGCAACCCAAATGTATCATGGATCCTAAAAAAGTTCTAACTTGGTTCTAACACACTTTGGACTAGCACTAACATTTTGGCCTGTATGCATATTAGCAGCCATGGGGAAAAAATGAGACACTGCGTCATTTTTTTTCTGGTTATTGACATTGTAATTTGTGGAAGTGTGTGTAAAATGTCACTATAGTTTTATACACTACTGACCACACTTGATTGGAGAAAATTTAAAAATATTACATATAAATAATTTATTATACCTTGGTTAAACTACACAAATGCTAAGCTACACAATAATCTTACACTATTCTACAACTGCAACTATTAAAACAGTGATGTTAAGAGCAGTGTGTGCTTGTGTGACTGTTTCATTCCATCAGAAACTGAATCCAGTGTAAATCTGCTGGAATACAGCACATAGAAACGCTGGTGCACAAACACTACTGCACTCAACACATTTGGAGGCATTTATTTTTTTACACCGTTCACACTGCAGTTGTTCATGAAAGAATAGCAACCTGTGCATTTTACATACGCACTGCCTCCAAAAAGGGAAAAGTGGTCTCTTATTTATCCCATGGCTGTATTTACACAGGATTATAACCTATCGACAGCCAGCCTAGACAGTTAGGATGCAAGCCTTTTTTTAGGCTTTACCTAGTTAATTAAAATTTGATTCATTTGAATCTTCTGTCATGATGCTCTGACCAAGATAAAAATCCAATATTTATCTCACCTGTTTTGGCACATGAGATTTTTTACTTAAAATTACTAAAAATGTTATTACTAAAAATGCATTAAGTATACATTAAGTATTCCATCACTCCTGACCTACAAAAAGCCAACTAATATAATGTGGATCACCAGAAAAGTAATATATAATGAGCTTAATTAAATATCAGTGAAACAGTTAACAAGTGCATTTAAAGTAATGGACAGTCTAGAATTGGCCTATATCACCTTACAACCAGTTAATAGGATGTCAGACATGCACTTTTACATATTCTTTCATCTTACAAAGGAACTATGTTTTAATTTAAAATTATTCACCCAATGTTTAACAAAAATAAAAATCTGCAATTTATGCAATACATGGATAAATAGTGTGCAAAAAAATGGCTAAAGTGTATAAACATTTATTAATCTGGATATAAAATGCAGTATTGCTAATAGAGCAAGATGTTCATGAGTGTTGTGATACTTCAACCACAAGAGGGCGGAAGAGAGTCGTAGACATTTTAAACATCTGTGTGCTGAATCTCCTTCTTCTCAGCATCTGTAACCAGATTCTCCACCTTATATTATTAGGACAGAGCCCTTTGGAGCCTGGGTCTGATACGTACTCTGAGACGCATGCAAGAAAACTCTATTCTTCTGAGCTGCAAGCTACCATTCGCATTGCTTATTGGTGAAGCTCACATCTACATTTAACTGTCAAATGTTCAGTACCAGTCAAAAGTATGGACACAGCTTCTCATTCAACGCTTTCCCTTGTTTTTATTATTGGCTCCATTGTAGATTAATATAAAAATACATCACTGATTGCTCTAATGACAGCTTTGCTCCCTGCATTTTTCATTCAGATTAATGAGGTGTTCTTCTTTCATTAGTAGAATTTCTTGCCTTGTTAATGTGTTTGGGACCATCAGTTGTGATGGTCAGGTTGGTACACAGTTAGTGATCCTGTTCCACAACAGATCTACTCTATTCTGGTTTGTTTAACTCTATTTTTGTTCACTGCATAATTGCATGTGTTTGTTGATTGTTTTTTTTTTCCAATATTAACCTACAATGTAGAAAATAATAAAAACAAAGAAAAAACATTGAATGAGGAGTACAGTCGGTACAAGACCAAGATCTAAACCAGACAAGCAGGAGGCTGTTAATGTTAATCAAATCATTAAACATCCATAAACCAATTCAAGCTTACTGAGGGAGGAAGGCTCACAAACACATTACTGGTTAAAAAAAAATCAGAAAACGTTTGATTAAATTCCATTTAATTGGAAGTCTATGGGAAAACAAGTCTTGATGAGATGTGCTTAATGTGACCAGGAACTGAACAAATTAAGAAGAAAAAACTCATGCAAAAGTCTTAGGTGTCTTTTGTTTGTTTGAATTTGTTTGATATATTTTTAACCCCACCCCCTTTATTAGTTTCATTTTAAAATAAAACAATTGCGAAGTATGATTCAGTATTTTATTTCTTAAGATATACACTTATTTCTTAAATTATTTTCTAATCTCTTGTCCAAATTAAAACAAAAAGGCCTTTAACTTGGGAATTATACAAAAATATAAAGAGAATCATTAAGTGCAGAAGGCAACATATACAACAGGAAAGTATTTTACGCAGAATAAAGGAAAAAACAAATCAGTCATTACAGTTTTTTACATCCAAGATCAATCACAGACTCGCAGAGTGCGCTCAGCTCTGCTCACTGATGACTTTCACAGAAACCTTCGACACTTCCTAAAATACCTTTCTCACCAACTTTTCTTTCTCCTTCATTCCTCCAGCGAACCCGCAATCCATTTCCCTTCCTTTTTTGCCTTTCTGTTGATAACTATAACTTTAGTTATAGTTATCAACAAAACCCTGTGGGTTCCCTCCTCATTTCAGTGTCCATCACAGCTGCCCATAATCCAGCCGTTTACACCCTTTCGATCAATAGACACACGAGTGTGGACAGTTTTCATCACAGACGTTTACCTGACATTCACCGAGCCTCTCTGGTTTAAAAGCGATACATTTTAAATGAGGTAAGAAATTGGACTTAAATTTAAAAGGTCATGAGCATTTACCAATTCAGTACCATCCAAATACATGTAAGACAAATGTACTGCAGCCCCTGCCTGTGCTGTAATGCTTTAATGTGACGAAAAGGTCACTCCCCTGAAACCCCCTCACCCATAGAAATGAAAGGTGCAAATGACCAACGTCCATAAAAACATGGGCCCGAACCCCAGTCCAGTAGGGATGACAGTCTATTGTGCTCATTGTGTATATTTTGCCGCTTTTCCACTGGCACAAGGAACCACACAGTATCTCAAACAAATGTTCTTCCAGTACAAATAAAGCAACCGAAAACCAAGCCATACTCAAGCCGTACCCAAGCCGCTCGATGGCAGGGCCAAGAGTGGGCCGCAGCCGAGCATCATTGCTTTCTGATTGGTCAATATGTCATCACAACATGGAAAGAATTACACTTAACAAAGCTACTTCCATTCCCTAACTACAGGGGAGAGTCTCCCTAGAGCAACTTTGGGTTAAGGGTCTTGTTCAGGAACCCAGTGGTGGTGGTGAAGGTAAGATTCGAACCCATGACCTCTTGGTCTAGAGACAAGTATCCTACCAACTAGGTCATCACCACCCGGAGACCATTGTGTTTTACTGCCTGTGCAAAAAATGGAGATGCACACAACTAACTGGGAAGTTCACAAAGTACAAGCTCTACTGTCTGTCTGGGCTGAAGTGAGAAACCTGGATGTTGCTAACAAGTTAGCTGGGTTAGGTATTCGTTGCCTAGCTAAAGAATGCCAAGAAAAAAAAACTCAAACAAGACTGTAAATAATAGACCACAAATACAAAAGCGCCTCTGGCAGTAAAAGCTTTCCGCTGGTTCGACTCCATGGACGCGGTTTTGGGACAACAACTAGCCATAAGCTGGGGAGGGGGAGGGGGTTAAACCCCTCCTGCAGATGTCTGGTTTTAGGCATAGTGACTCTGCTGATCAGTGGTTTCTATGGTGCCGAACTGAATGCTGGTGTTATGCCCAAGAAGCTGCAGTCATTAAAAGGGTCACCTGTCTACCTTAGGATGACCAGCGACTTTACACAATGTATTAAAACACTAGTGGACCCATAATGTAACATAAGCCCACATCAGTCTGAACAAAATAATTGACTTTTTCCATAAAAAAACGAATCGAGTCTGGAACACTTCCATTCTACGAACTCACAATAAACAGTCCAAACCACTGGACTAATGTGGAACTAATGTGGACTTGGATCTCAGGACGAGGTTCTGGACAATCTGGAATAGCTGTGAGCTCTGAGCTGTTAAAACAGGTGATGACGATACTTCTGTTTTTCTGAACTGAATAAAATCTTTGGTCCAATCTTTCAAGTGCTGTTGGACTGCAGGTCTAAAAACCCTCTTATCAACCAGAACCGCTGTAGCCAAATACGGAGGGAAAAGAAAAAGGAAAAACAAAACCACCTTAGCATAAGTGCAATCAAGCATTTACACACTTCGCAAGGGAGTGCCACCACAACTTTCACTGAAACAGAAAGAGTTTATATTGTACAGCTTTGAGGCTGTTTTTACAGCACTGTAAAGGACGGCGGTAGATTCATGTGATCCATTTCTCCACAGATGACTGTGTTCTTCCGATAATTGATAGGAATCAGCAATAATGAGTAAACAAACAGGCAAATGAACAAAGAACATGGTTAACCCACCGCCCGACTGGTATCTTATGAAAATATAAAACTTTAGAAGACCTTCTACCGTACACACACACACACACCAAGTAGATCTGCTGCACACACACCTCCTCACTCTCAAAGTCCCCACTTCACCCAGAGGCCAAAGGAAAAGGAAGGCTCCCTCACTAAAATTCTCCTTTAGTGGAAGTCTCTAGTGATCCTCGCTATGGTGGATCGTGTAAATTGGGCCCACTGTGTCCTTTACAGTGCCACCTTATGGCCAAAAGGAGTTCTAGCTTTGGGAAAGAATTACAGATGCTCCACAAAGGCCTCGTTCCTCAGAGGTTCTCGGTGTAGATGATGCAGGGGCTGGTGTCCTCACTAGACTCCAGCCGGACCGTGGACACAAACCACCGCTGCCCGGCACTGCTGTTGGCGTTGTAGTTGAGCGTGGTGCGGTACGTGTTCCGGGCGTGTTTGGGGAAGACGATGGCCGTGCTCTGGTAATGCAGCGGCCGGTGGCGGGGCAGGAAATGGACCTCAGACTTGTAGCTGCGCCACGTGCAGTCGGGTACCGCCACCACTGTCTCGCTGTAGGACGTCACCGTGGGAACCTGGGCACAGTACACCTCGTCACGGTAGTGCCGGTCCGAAGCGTATTTCACAGCCGAACTGAACCTGGAGGAACAACACAGCGGTCAGTGCATCTACACCTACACTGGATTAGAAAAAAGGGCAGTGAGTGCGTTTAAAAAACTGAACTATGATTGATAAATATGGCTGTTTCAGTTGTTATACTTCTTACTGTTATACTGGTCTGGAACGGGGGAAACACCAAGCCTTGGTCAGGAAACACTGGTGTTTTTGTGTTCACACAGATTATATATACTATATATTTCATTGCAAGTCAGTAAGTGGCCCATGCCTTAGGAGAGGTCCAGTAACTCCATTGTTCTGGTGTTCGGTTAGAGACTGTAACTCTTAACCCCTCTCTTAATGCCATTTGTGTTGGTGATGCTTTAGTCCATCACTGGCTACTTCCGTTCTGGTGGGACGGTGTCATGTACAGTTTGGTGGCCCCCTACACAAACACAGTCACTAAACAGGTGTGTTTAAGCAGGGAAGTCAACAACCTGTTCTGTTCTCTGGTCCAGAGTGAATATATTGGGGTGGTCCCCTCTCAAAATATCAGTGGCAGTCAGATGTTTGTAAAAACAAAGTGCTGGTGGCCTGGTGGTTAGGGGTTTGCCCCTGCAATCGGAAGGTCAGCACTGGCACCACTCAGTGGCACCACTGAGGTATCCTCAAGAAAGGTACTGTTAGGGAGTTGCTCCCTGTGTGCCACATTGGTGGCTGCCCACTGCTTCTCTTGGTGAATGGAGTAGATGCAGAGAAAGAATTTCTCACTGTGTGCTGTGCTGTGTTGTGTTCACACTGACTATAAACAACCAATTAACTTCTGTTTAGGAATAGAATAAAGATGTACATAAATCAGGAAGCATAAAAACAACAGGAAGTAAGAATAGAAAGTAAAGTAAAGTTTGAGCACAAGTGTGTACAAGAGTGTAACTGCAGGAACATGATGTTAACATACTAGATTAGTCTGTTCTGAACTGAGCTCAGAAATCAGCAGAGCTAGGGTCACTTACTTTAGCTCTTTGCTGGGTTTGGGGTTGACCTCGATGCTCTCTCCATAAACCACTGGGTACATGCGACCCTTCACGTCCCCCTGAGAGCTCAGCAGGAGGTACGGCAGCTGCACAGAGAGAAATTGGGCAGAATTAATCCAGTGCCTCTTCTGTAGTTCACATACCTTCTGTCACAGTATTTTAGTCAAAGTGAACTTTGTCATTTCACCGTATACAAGTATACATGGAAACGAAATGGCTAGAGCTCTGGATCAGCAGTGTATATACAAATACTTAGAAGAAATAAGATTTAGAATAAAAAAATTAGAAATAATCTAGACAGACAAGACAAAACATTGTACAAGACAAACAGTGCAATCAGACAGTATATATCTATGGTATGTGCAAATGGGTAAGCTATATAAATATACTATACATATACAGTAAAGATCTGAGTTGCCAGAACTTATTTGAGTAGCAGCATGTTCCGCAGATAAGAAAAATATGAAAAAAATATCACATAAATCTGCAAGAAAGCCACAGAACCAGGGAGTAAAAGATTCAGACTACAAAATACAGCTTTATAAAGACCTGCAGATTCCAGATTCACCATTCAAACTGCAAAACAATCCCTGAGCAGATGAGCATTGAAGTTCCTTCATCGACTTCAGAAAACCAGCAGTTTTACAAGTCGTATTTCAATGGTGAGTCATTTTTAGATGAAAAGCACAGTTTGAAATACTGGGAGTTTTGCATCACAAGTGAAAATAATTAGATAGATTTTTCAACATAGTCTATAGCTGTAATTGTAGAAATTTAACTGGGAAATAAACTGGCAAAACCCCCCAGATAATCATTAATGGTCATAAAAAGTAAATGTTCAGATTTTTTCTAAAGTGTTGCTTTAAGTGGGCCTGACTGAGCATGATGTGAAAGCATCTGCATAAAAGATGGTTTGTGTAAGTATGTGGGTGTGTGTGTTTGTATATGTGTATGTGTGTGCGTTTGTGTGTGTGTGTGTGTGTGTGTGTGTGTGTGTGTGTGTGTATATGAAGCCAGTGTGCCATCAGTGCCTCCACCTGCTCCAGCCATAAGCCTGGCAAACTAAATCACTATTCATCACTCACTCACCAAACACACACACTCCAGGCTTGATTCATACTGCCTTTGTCTCTGTCTGTCTGTCTGTGTGTCTGTCTTCAGATAAATGAGGCCCTTTCCCCATATTATTGCTCATAGAAAGATCTAGTTTCAGTCACACAAGAACTCTCGAGCCACTGAACTTCAACTCTGATGTTCCAGCCTCTCTTTATTTGAACACATTTCACAATAAAACATCTCAAACAGAAATATGGCTTTGGACTGTTTGGAGCGCTTCAGGCGACTCAAAAACACATCAATTAATTTTTAACAACAAAGTGTTACTGTATAAAGTTACTGTAATCAAGCTGTGTCACGGTATTACAGTAAAGTGACTATAATCAAACTATTTTACAGTAAAGTGACTAATCAAACTGTTTTACAGTAAAGTGAGTGGAATCAGACTGTTTTACAGTAAAGTGAGTTGAATCAGACTATTTTACAGGAAAATGTGTGGAATCAGACTGTTTTATAGTAAAGTGACTGGAATCTGTCTATTTTACAGTAAAGTAAGTGGAATCAGGCTGTTTTCACACTGCAGGAGTGTCAGTCTACTCCCTGATGCTTCTGTAAGATACTGAACGTCACAGCAGAGCTGAAAGCAAACACAAAGTCAAATCAATGACAGCTTCTGCTGTTCATTAACCCCCCCCTACACACACACTCCGTATGGGTGAAAGTCCAGTTATGCAACTGGCTGAGGCGGCTCCTGTTAGCAACGCAGCTCAAAAATAGATTCAGGAGATTGTTCTTCACTGGCATGAGCAAACAAACGCTGAAATAGACTCACCGCAAAGACAAAAACAGAAAAATAAAGCCCCCCCCAGTAGACGCGTTCAGCAGCCATAACCATAATCACCGTTTTGGCTTTACAGCATTGATACTGTGTTTAATTATATTAAGGCGGCGTCTGTTTAATCACTAAAAGGGGTTTTACACTGTTTTGTCAGACAGAGATTACTTATGGACCCTGGGTACCAGGCTAGTTACTGAAATCAGGAGAATCCCCTGGATTAGTGTTTCTGCCGTGTTAGTACATTCTAACTGAGACAGTCCATGCTGGATTGGATCAATGGAGAGGGGGAGCTGAGCTCTGTTCATCACCATCACACATTTACTGAGCAGAACATTTGTGTCTCTTCCTTCATTATACAGAAAACTCAGGATGCAGATTAGATCGTTACAGATTAGATCCTATATTAGATCCTCATGTCTTTTCATGTGACATCTTTATTTGTTACACTAAATTATGAAGAGTACGATCAGTGAGTAACAATGACTATTGCTATTCATAAGCAATATGGGTATGGGGTGAGGTACAATCCGATACCCATCCCTGGTCCAGTTTTTCCTTTTGCGGACCAATCATATCTAGAGTAAAGGAGGGCTTCAGTCACTGCACACAGACGAGGGCTGAGTGACCTTAAAATTCGGAATCATTTTTTCCCCTGTGTAGCTTGTTTTTGAAAATGGCATCAGATTCACAAGTTAGGTCGACGCTTCATCTGCATGGATCAACTTGTGAGCGCAATGGGGTGTAAAGAGTTCAGGTCCACTTTCTTAGAATTTGTCTGGAGTGAATCACCCCCAAGAGTGATTCTGATCAGATTGCTGTAGGCCCACCTCTAAATGACCACTCCAGCGTCTGTAACGCTTGATCTCGTAGCACATTTACAAAAGAGGATAAGAAGCTGCTTTAAAAGCGTCTTTGTCAGGATTTCGGTGATTTCTCACAGTATGAAGTGCTGGAACTGTTCAACACATCTTTGAAGTTCGTCCAAAACTGTTCCAAAGCACTGGAGTCACAGCAACCAGTTTATTATTAGGTGTTTAAAGGTGTAGTTCACCTAATAAAATCTCATTTACAGAATTTCCAACTGACCCCAGATGTGGCTGATCAGACCAGATGTGTTGGGAGTCCAGATTTGCTTCTGGAGCTAATGTCAATAGTCACAGTCACAGTCACCCAAAACGTTTCCTAAACCGAAAGCATTCAGCCCTTCGTAAAGGTGGCACAGTCACGTGGATGCAGTGTAGGACTCAGTTTGACTGTCAGGCAGTTTCAGACAACACCAGGGACTGCAGGGGACTGATCTCGGTTCAGCCCCTTCTGTTTATATGATGATTGTTGCCACAAAATGGATTGCTTTGACCGTCCACTGTAAATCTGTGTCCTAAATCGCACCCACAAGGCTGTGCCACTTTAATAAAGAGCTAATTGTGGTTAATTAAACATTTCAGGGGTGTGTTTATTGAAAGGGTTTGGGTGACTATTGATTTCTAGTGCTAGCCTTTTAGCTCTGGGGCTAAAAAACAAAGCATTTTGACAGGCCTTGGCTGGTCTGAGGTAAAGGGGAGGGGTTAGATTGGGTAAATCTGACTTTTTACTCGTTCCTTTAAGTTGTTGTTCCGCACAAGCCGTCAGAAAGGTTTGTCTTCAGACAAGTGCAAGCACGCCTCTGGAACAAGTGGAAAGAGGAGTGCCACAGTAATCATTTACACGGGCCAGAATGCCTGCAGATAGGCATGCAAGGCTACGTGACTCCAGGCTGTTTTCCACACAATAGAGATCCAATACAATTCACAACGGGCCTAATGACTGCACAGAGGAGGACAGCAGGGCAGAACATGTTGTAGCACAGCAACTACACTGTTTTACTCTTGATGTAGTCAAGTGCACTAAAGGTTATTTAATAACCTGGTGCGTTTTTTAGAATCAATGTTATTGCTTCCAGTGCACAGTTACACAGTGACAAGAACAATCTAGCAGAAGTCAAAATAAAACTCACTAGAAAATACACTGAAAACGCTTAGTAGTAAATTCACTATACTGTTTACATGAAGTGCTGTGGTCAGTACGAGAACACGCCACTGCCTTTAACCCATTCACCCGGAGAGCAGGGTGTGGGGACAGTACCTTGCCCAAGGGAACCTCAGTGATGACAGTGTTGGGATTCGAGCCCACAACCTTCTGTTTGCAGGGGCAACCACTAAGCCACCAGCTGCCCCAAAATAGAGGTGGATATGAATACTATAGACAAATAAATGATTAAATATATTTTGAATGATTGTTAAGGCATGCATTTAGCTATTGCTAATAAATGACCTCGTTAGTGAGGCTGGGATGATCAGCAGCTTTGAAATGTCAATAAATCTGTGCAAGATTACTGACAGATGTTGATCTTTTTATGATTCAATACAGCAATATATGGTATCGCAGTTTACATTTGCGCCACACATGTAATGCAAATTCAACGCTTAAGTCATTTCACTTCACAGCGTATGGTTGCTTGGAGCTTGTTTGATACTTTGAATGCTTTCAGTTGAAGCAAAGCCTTAAATACCTCCGCAAACACACAACTGTGAGTCAATGAACTGAAAATCAATAACTTTGTTGAAATTTTGACACAAGGTCTGTTTTTTTGCTTCCTCTTTGTGTTGTGTTTTTAAAAAAATAGGGGTTTTTTTTCAATAAAAACGCTTTTCTCAGTGGTGGCCGAGTGCTTAGGGAGCTGTGATCAGAAGCTAATGGGTTTGAATCCTATGGCTGCTAATATCTTCACACACTGCTTCCCAACTGCTGTGTTCCTGGCTGCCTGCTGCTTCAATTGGTGAATGGGTTAAATATAATTCCTCCTTACAACTCAGCACAATTCATTTCCTGAAGGGCTCGAAGATCAGAGTGCTAATGCTTGCTAAATGGGGAAAAAAAGGCTAAATTCAACTGATGCTCCATACAATAAATGATCAAGCCTCTACCTTTTAGCTTTAAAAAGCCTCATTGATCCTGCAGAGAACTTAAGAAGTCATTTGCATCTTTACTGTCGGACTGTAAGAAGAGAAACGATGTAAATGAATTTTTTGGGCTCAGTCATGTGATGGTTCAGGCTGGAGTTTGGGTTCTAGATCAGGGCAGAGGGGGTGTGGGGTCCTGTCTGAGGGAGTCTGCTTTTGGCTCGGGACGGCGTAACCTTTTCAGTGGCAGAAATTGGAGCTAGCAGCACAGCGTGTGTCCTCACGCCCTGTAACGCGAGGCATGTGCAGTCGAGTAACACTGGCCTGAAGGGCAGGGACACACCGGGAGACGCCGATAAAAGTCAACATCATTATGAGCTCCGGGTATTTGACAGTATCGAATGATATTTCAGTTGAAGGTAACATGCCCTTTCCTCCTGAGCGCCACTGTTGGACTAAAAGAAAGACCTACAGACCTCAGACAGCTCATTTCAACTGACCTGGTCTAACGGATTCTTTACAGTGGTGGTGAACGGAACCAGGCATCTTCAACACAAATACACCCCAGTCAGTAACGCTCCACGTGTTTCCCTTCACCATGAAAGGCTTCTCAAACCTCTGGTAGAACAATGGCATCAGACAGTGCAACCACGACCATTTCATGGAATAAC
The DNA here is from genome assembly GCA_037974605.1 of Nannopetersius ansorgii. Taxonomy (NCBI): domain Eukaryota; kingdom Metazoa; phylum Chordata; class Actinopteri; order Characiformes; family Alestidae; genus Nannopetersius; species Nannopetersius ansorgii. Next base: position 344,675 of record JBBPDE010000015.1, on the reverse strand, counting down.
TTTCTGTGAGTTCGATTTCAGAGGGAGACGTCTGGTTCCATTCACCCCCACTGTGAACAGTTCTGACTCTTCAATGTGTTTCAGTGTTTCACACCAAACCCATTCTGAACCTCTCTGTTTAGATCTTCCCCACTTCACTCTTTATCTGTGGTCTGTGTTGTATTGATATCACCCAAACCAATAAACAAATATCAATTTTGATACATCAAAACCAGCACAGACAATATGTAACCCAGCACTGTGTGGAAATGTGTGTGTGTGTGTGTGTGTGTGTATGTGTGTGTGTGTGTGTGTGTATGTGTGTATAAGTTTGAAAGAGAATGTGAGGGTGCACATGTACACAGTGTGAGGCTGATATGAGAAAGGAGGAACACAGAGAGATCAGTTACAGTTTACAGGCTAAAGACAAGGTCAACTTGTTTACTCCGTTCTCTCTCTCTCTCTCTCTCTCTCTCTCTCTCTCTCTTTCTCTCTCTCTCTCTCTCTCTTTCTCTCTCTCTCTCTCT
>JBBPDE010000015.1:323116-334738 GCA_037974605.1 Nannopetersius ansorgii | reverse complement strand
CCTATCAGCCTTAGGCTGGAAAATTACCGGAAAGAATTGGGGAGGTTTTAAACCGCCCCAATTCTGTCCCGCTACACATACAAATAACATACACAGGGGTTAACATAAGTGGTACGCAAGAACGCATAGACGTAGTTTGCATACCAGTTAATTCACGTAGGTACTCGTTAGAGTACTAGAGCAAAAAAATGATGTCCACTGCTGGTTATACAGTAAAGAGTAAAACAAATCTTGATATTATTTACTCCTGTTTTTTTGCAATTATTCTAATGTTAACTTTGCTGGCAGAAAAACACTATCACACGCTTATAACAATTTACAATTTACAAAGACTTCTGCACAGTACTGTGTTCCATTAGTTCTTTCTTTGAGCTGCTTATCCTTAATCAGGGTGGTGGTAGAGTCTATCCCATCTCTCAAAGCAGCAAAAAGTGGAGAAACACCCTGGACAGGCCACCAGTCCATCACAGGACAGACACGCACAAACACAAACATACATAAACACACACGCACACACCAATAGCTGCAATTCTTTGGTGTGAGGTAGGAAAGTGAAATAAAGACTTTTCTTTTCATGGAAATCTCTAGTGTTTCAGAAAATTAAATTGCGATTCCTAAAAAATTTAGTTAATTTCTACACTATGTTGACCCTGGAGGAAATGACTTGAGATATCTGCATTTAACCCTTTCACCTGAGGTAAGCAGCAACCAGCCAAGGAAGTAGTGTGCAGGAATGGTAGCTTGCTCAAGGGCACCTCAGTGGTGCCACTAGCAGTCCTGGGATTTGAACCCATGACCTTCTGATTGCAGGAGCACCACATTAACCACCAGCTGCCAGAAAGTAGCACCAAAACTGTATAGCAAAGAGATGCATAATTTCACAATGAAACTTCAATAACATTAATGAGGCACCATCTTATAAATATCTGAACTTCTTTCACACTTTTAATCATCTTTTCTGAATTTCTGTGCACTTTTACTCCTTTTATTTCTTTAATTCTTTAAATTTTTTACCTCCAAGATGTTTAATGCTTTCTGATCGATATTTTTACTCTGTTTCTTTAAAGTACATTGACTGACCTTGGTGTAACAGCCCATATTAATATACTTGTCTTCTACTGATTGACTTCTGAAGCGTGTTTGGCTCCTGAACTCAGTCTCTCTTTGAGGTTTTTGCTCAAATCTTTTTCTGGAAGCTACTTTTACTGCACCTCGCTTTCAGTTTTTGTTCACACTCACAAAACTCACAAGAACGACACACTCTCTCTCTCACTCACACACACACACACAACAAAAGGAAATCCCGTGGCCACATCCTGAAATACAAGCCTTGTTCCACACACACACACACACACACACAGACAGAGACACACTAACAGACCCATAGCCAAATGTAAGTGTATGATTTCTTAATCCGAAGCCATCGTCCCCGTCCCCCCACAGCCATGATTAACTGAAGTGTTTTGGAGCAGTGGGCTATCTGGTGTGTTTTGCTTCCCCTAGCTTAGACAGTGGGGGATTTTCAGACTTCTCCGTAAACAGTGCGGCCTCGCTGAGAGATCGCAGCACTAATTTTAGCGTGCGGCGATCTGGCTGGCTGTTGGGTTAGTGGCGGGTGAGTCAGACGGAGGCACCAAAGGCCTGTTGGGTAACTCGCATCACTCTGTTTTTCTCCTGAAGAGAGGAGCTGGATGCGAGAAATGGCAGGGCCTGGACTGTAAGACATAAAAAAAGTACCCTCCAATAAACTGCCTGAACCTATTTTTGACACATATGACAGTTGGGAGAGAGGTTATCCCATTTGCTGCCCTTACTCGTGTAAATTTCCTAAATAGTTTTTGCTTTATCATGCAAGTCTTTAATGCGATTCCTAAAAAACAGACTGACACAGCAAAGCTATAGTAAAAACATGTGCCGTATCATAATGACTTTGAGAACAGGTTGTTCAGGCCTAAACGTATATTGGTGCTTTTCTACTGACACCATACCACACTGCAAAAAAGTACCTCAAACGTTTTCCATTGTAAGACATACCCGAGCTGCTTCATGGCAGGGCCAAAAATGGGCCGCAGCAGAGCCGTTTAAGCCACTGCTTTCTGATTGGTCAAAATGTTGTCAGACAACAGATGGACTTGGAAAGCCATTTTTATACTGTCTGCTCAAAAAAATAACAACAATGGAGAAACACACTAACAACTGGAGACTAACAAGTTGCAAAGTACAAGCACTACTGTCTGTTTGAGCTGAAAATAAATTTCAATGGGAGTTTTCTATGACACAAACAAATGTATCTTTGTGAGAAATGTGAAGGTGTGCAGGGGCATTGCTAACAAGTTAGCTAGGTTAAGTCAACGAAAAAAGTACACTGGAAAATCAAAGCATGCTGCAATTTCCATGCTATCATAGTATAGTTTATCCGTATCAATAATATTATACTAGCCTTGGTTTAATTGCTATCAGTACTGTTATATTGGTATTACTGGGTGTCAGATTCAGTAGACACTGAATGGTATTGCCCACCCATAGCTGGATACCAGATGCATTTTAATGTGTTCTTGGTGGTTTCTTCACGTCTCTCACATCCCATGCATGTTTAACAAGGACACAACATAACTAGGGACCTCAAGATTCATCCTAATGATCAATATTATCGTAAAACCCAGTGCAGACCCAAAAAATCCCTGTGGGTGCAGGTCTTTTTTTGCATGCAAAGCAGCTTAGCATTTAATTATTCAGGTTCATAATTTCTACATAATGAAATGCTAAGCCACTTCAAAACATGGGATTTTCTTCCAGCTGTCAAAACCAGGCTGAGATGATTGTGTTGCAAAACACATAAAAAAAATTCTGTTTACAGCAACTGCAAAAAACGTGTTCCTGCAGGTATAAGTGCAGTGATGACATGGCATTTCTTTTGCCTTCTTCTAGGAGATTTAGCAAAACCGCACTGAACACTTCCATCCGTGCAGCGCAGCTCGGCTGCCCCTCTTTCCAGCGCGGTGAGAAGATCCAAAATATGATTATTCTTTTCCTGCAATGTGGGATGCTATAAAACAGCCACCAAAAATGAGTTCTGTATGCTTAATTTACAGCCTTTTTGCTGCGTGAAGCTGCTGGCGCTGTTCTTCACACCAGGACGGGAGAAGCACCAGCACTGTAGAGGCCTTAAAGTCGATCACGGCTGCTGGGTGTGTGCAGGCCTGTGTTTGATGGTTCGCGTGATCAGCCCATAGTGACCCAGCATGGCAAGTCATGTTCAAAACAGACACCATGTCCCGTTTTACTGCAGACCAAACCCAGGGAGCCGAAATAGCTGTTGTGAGAAACAACAAGCTGCATGACACACTGAGCCTCAGACGAGACTGAAACACACCAGCCCTGTCATTGTTTTGTCTGGATGATGAGACATTTTGTCTGATCGCCCATTTACTGCTTTCTGGGTTGCTTTTATCTATCTTTGGGATACAGAAATAGCCAAATGCAGCATTTTAATACTGGTGATGAAAATAAAACCCAATTGCTTCACACTGTTTTTAATTCTGCATCATTATAAATATAACAGAAGCCTCTTTTTTTTGCTCGCTGCAAACACATCCCACCCTTTTTGATATAAAACGCATTACTAACGCAATATTAATAGTTGATTCAGGACGTACCATTCTGACCTACAGAAGTTAGGAATCAGTTAATGCTTCTCTTACCTTTAATCTGTTAATCCTTTTTTTCCACAGCAGCCATTAAATGCAGCTTTAGTCTCTCTTAAAAGTTTGGCCTTGATTTTTACCATTGTGTGCTGTAACGATTTATTTAAAATGGCTTTTTAGTTTGAATAAAAATGTTTAATTTGATTGTATTAGTAAAAAAATACAGTTAAATGAGTGATTTCCATGTTTAATAAACAAATAAGGGATTGATTGTTTTTCTTCCTTTCATCTAATTTCTGCCTTGTTTTATTTGTAGGCGTGTTGTTATTTATTTCAATGTAAAAGTATATTTGAACGTTTTGTATGTCTTTTAGAGCCCTGCTATAAATGAGACTTTAATTGTGATGGAATAATCTTCCCTTTATACACAAATGAGTAAATGAATGAATAAAATGAATAATGAATCATTTATGAATAATAAATAAATAAAGTTGACACTGCTCCGTCTAAAGAAGTGTTCTTATCTGAATCAGGGGGATTCTGGGTGGACGTTTTTCACACAAAGTATGTTAGCCTTTTAGGAGTATACTCTCTTTATTATATTTGTTTTCCTAGTCCAGAAAAGTCTAAAAGAAGTCTGGAAACGCTCAGTAAAGCTCAATAACTTATATATTACATTTACGGCCAACGTTAAAGGTTGTAGGTTTCACATTTTCAGTCCACCGACACTGAAAACCCTCTAGCCCTCCAGAACTGTTTCTGCTGAGAGGTGCATATAAATACTATAGATAAATTCATTTTTTGTAATTCACATTTTTGTACGTAATTTACTACTAAACACAAATAGTGATTTTGTAATGTTCTCTACACCAAGTCTGTTATTACACAAAAGTGACAAAAGTAGTGATATTGCACATAACTGTTGTACATAAATATTCCACATAATAATAATGATTTAGCTCACAATAAAAAATAGTAGCAGCAGGTTATTGAGTCTATAGAGTCTGATGGGTGAGTGTGTGCCGGGGGAATGGAGTTACAGAGTCTGATGGTGAGGGGGCAGAGATATAGAATCTTATGGGTGGCTGTCTGGCAGGGGGAGGAGTTAAAAAAGTCGTGTGTCAGGAGAGGAGTTAAAGAGCCTGATTGATTGGTGTGACAATGGGGAGGAGTTATAGAGTCTGATGGGTGAGTCTAATATGGGGGAGGGCTTATAGAGTCTGATTGGCGGGTGTAATATTGTGGGGGCGGTTATAGAGTCTGATGGATAGGTGTGACATTGGGGAGGAGTTATAGAGTCTGATTGGCAGGTGTCATATTGGGGGGGGCTGTTATAGAGTCTGATGGATAGGTGTGACATTGGGGAGGAGTTACAGAGCCTGATTGGCAGGTGTAATATTGGGGGACGGTTATAGAGTCTGATGCGTGAGTCGGTGACAGTAGATTGGACCAGTAAAGGCTTTCATCAAACAACATAATGTGAACCAGTGTGAGTTTGCTTTAGCCAATTGGAGCCAACAATGGACAGATGTATCTACACCCAGAGGAAAGAGGAAGCCAATGGAAACTTCTACAAAGTTAATAAATAATGCAGGCCAGCCAAAGCTAACAGGGCGAAGGCCAAATGCCAAGCTTGACACTTCCAGTGTGGACCAGTGACACCAGACTCGGGACAAACTGTGACCAACTAAAGATAATCAGACAGATTAGCATGGAGTTAATCTCCGAAGGATGCAAGAAAGGCTACGATTTTGAGGTCTCGACAGTTCCAGGGTCATTCTGCACCTCTGTGATAATATTTTTACACCGGTACATGTACAGGCCTCTGGGTAACCAGTGGAGGAGGAATGTAATAGGGCTTCGGCATATGCTAGCAATAAAGCTCTGCGGCGTATAGCGGCTTGCACGGCCCCTCTGCCTTTGAACAGCTGCCCTGTTTGAGTTGGAGAGTAGCTTTTAATTTATTTTCCTATTCTTTCACCCTCCGGTCTCTGCCAGCCACTCCATTTTCGAGATTCATTTTCATAGCTATTTATTATCCCTTGAAAAAAATGGAGAGGGGGGAGGAGAGTGAGGGTAGGAAAGAGAAGAAAAGAGAGTAAGAATACCACGGAAGACAGAGAGGCAGACGAGGGGGAGGGAGGGAGGGAGGGAGGCAGGAGGATTTTACGCAGGCTCCCAAGTTTTATGTTGGGCAGAATTGGAGTTGACTGTTTAAATGCAGCTTGCCGCGAGCTTCTCTTCTGTAAGAATGTGCGTTAATGAGTTTAATGTGCTGCTTTTGGCAGCATGGCGCTATATATGGTGGGCTCTTTGGGCTCCTTTTTTCTTGTGTGCCTGATAAAAAACTGAAATGAATGTTTTAATGTTTCATAAGACTGCCCCCCCACCTTCACCCCTCAGGACTCAACTATACAACTCATAAGACCCCCAAGACAACTACCCCACCCCCTGTCCCACAATGAGTAGTATCTTTCAGCAGCCAGATTTATTGAGTACTAAGGTTTAAAGTTAACAGACTAGTCCAACAGAGTTAACTTTTAAAAAGTTGCTTTTATTATATTTAACATTGCACAACAGCTTTTGCATGTGGCCAAATGACATGTAGCTCCAAACACGAGATGTGATTGGCTGAGCAGCGTTCCGCCTGTGCTGTGATATAATGGCATCATTTCTTCACCTTAACCATTTCATTTTGTTGACCACTGGGTGCTGTTAAACATTAACCAAACGCAAAAACATAATAAGTAATATTAACGTGCAAGAAATAAATGTGGTTATTTTATAAATCTATAGCTATTAGCTGTGTTTGCTTATATGTTAGCAGCATTTTTTCATTTATTAGGCAGAATGTGATAATATTAGAATACAGCATGATCTGGAATGTTAAACAAAGAGCATTCTAATGTATTCTAACACTTGAGCCAACAATTCAAGCTGATGGCAATCCAATGCTACACTTGAGTATCTATGTTGTGAGTGGTTTGCGGACGTCAACGTTGTGGATCGAGTGGCCCATGGTGGCGGTGGGGTTATGGTATGTTATGGACAGCGAACACAAGTGCATTTTATTGATGGCATTTTGAATGCACAGAGAAACCTATGTCTCTTTCCTGCTACTACTTATTTCTCAAAAAAAATGAATAAAAATCCCTTGACTTCCCACTTCTCTACGACTTGTGGTGTTCTCCTCTATGGCTTAAGTATTGTTGGGTTAGGTGTTGGCTAGGTATTATACGACAGTTGTTGTATAGATGCTCTGACTGCAGTATCTTAGTTAAATAGTTGACATGGATTTAAACTGTTTTTCAGGTAAGAAACAGTTTTGGACTTCTTAAGCACTGATGTACGTCGCTCTGGATAAGAGCGTCAGCTAAATGTCGTAAATGTAAATGTAAATGTAAATGTAAACTGTGACCAGATCCTGAGACCTATTGTTGTGCCATTCATTCACGACCATCACCTCATGTTGCAGCAGGATAATGCATGGCCCCATATTGCAAGGATCTGTACACAAATCCCAGATCTTGCATGGCCAGCATACTCACCGGACATGTCACCCATTTAGCATTAGTGGGATGCTCTGGATTGACGTATACAACAGCGTGTTCCAGTTCCTGACAATATTCAGCAACTTTGCACAGCTATTGAAGAGGAGTGGACCAACATTCCACAGCCCACAATCAACAACCTGATCAACTCTATGCGATGGAGATGTGTTGGACTGCGTGAGGCAAATGATGGCCACGTCAGATACTGACTGGTTTTCTGACCCTACCCGCCAGTAAGGCAAACTGTGCACATTTCAGAGTGGTCTTTTATTGTGGGCAGTCTAAGGCTCACCTGTGCAATATTCATGCTCTAATCAGCACCTTGATATGCCACAGCTGTGAGGTGGGATGGATTATCTCGGCAAAGGAGAAGCGCTCACTAACACAGATTTAGACAGATTTGTGGAACAATATTTGAGAGTAATGGGTCTTTTGTGTATGTAGAAAATGTTTCAGATCTTTGAGTTCAGCTCATGAAAAATGGGAGCCAAAGCAAAAGTGTTGTGTTTATATTTTTGTTCAGTGTTTGAAACATTAAAGCAGAATAAAGCACATCTAACTTAATTAATAAACCAGTGAAGAAATAGGTGCAGAAGATTCCAGATGATCAGGTGGTGATCAGTATACTGTTGGTGCTGAACACCTTCATATAGCCACCTAGATTTTGACTGTAATACTCTATGTGTGTATTTGTGTGTGTATGTGTGTGTGAAATGTTGAGCTGCTAGCAAGCAATGAGGAATGAAAAGGGGAGGGGTAAAGACCCTTTACTGTGAAACAAGGTCACAAAATGGAGATATATCAAACAACAAACTGCAAATGTCTTCTACAGGTACCTCCAAAAACACAATTTAAACACAATGTAAGAACTTTTATAAATGTTGAGTTGCTCACTTACCCACAAAGACAAAAATCCAATTCGCTCTGGGTTTTGCAAATAATTTCAATCACAATATATTTTATGATTGTTATCTCACCATATGCTGTGTGTTGCCCCGTCTCCATGAGTGACAGATGACAATGTTAGATCTGGATCTATTGGCTATTTTGAATTATTGTTTTTATTATATTTGAGATCTGAGGCAATTCATAAACCCCAGGCCTAATGACACCCCTGGTTTAACCGAGGGACATTTAAAAAAAAAAAACTCTTTCCTTTAAAAGGACCTCCATATGATGTAAAGGACATCCTCCACCCCAGACCAACAACTGTTTTAGAAGAACATTTTGCTTATAAAACAACATGAGCCATCAGCACGGGCTCAGCTGAGAGAGACAGAAGATGAGAAAGAGAAACCAGACTAGCGTGAAAGTTTCCCATCTGGTTTCTGGCAGACATGTGCGTCACCAAAATGTTTACTCCTGTGTATCGCCTGTCTGTCAAACCTTTACAACCGATCAGCAGGACCCGCTACCGGCATTCCCAACTCTTAGTCACTGCACTGGGAGTGAGGAAGTGTGTGTGTGTTTTGAATGACTTTTGGTGATAGATTTACTGTTTGCAATGTCAGCAGATAAAGCAAACCCTTAATTATCATTTGTAACAGTGTAATCTTCAGCACTGGAGAAACGCTTTAATCCACTTGCTTTTAATGGAGATAAGCACCAAGATATGTATTTTAAAAATTCTTGCAGCTCAGTAGCTCAGCAGAAATACAGCACAGCCTGTAAATTATTGGACAAAGATTCTGCTCTGAGCTTTTTATCAAATTTGGGAGAAAAGTAAGCAATGGTTGAGTGAATTAGATCCCTGATCCCTCATTAATATTGTGGAGGCTGTTGTGGGGTTGTGGGGTTTGTGCTGTCTCAAGTACACATGTATTATTCTGTGTTTAGCCCCTGTTGTGGTGTAAGCTTATTCTAATCAGCTGGTCTACACCGTGTGATAGTTTAGCTACCCTTTGCTGTTATCTGCAAATATGACCAAAGTCCAAGCACAATTCCCAGAGGAATTTAATAAATCATCTTCTTATTTGGACCTTACTGAAGTCTAAACCTGTTTTCCTAAACCAATGAAGGAACAGGTGCAGATGATTCAGGTGCAGACAGTTTGAGACAGTACGATTAAAACAGCATACCAGAGGTCAGACAGTTTGACAGAAACAAAATACAGGTGGTTGAGTTACGACACAGATTCATCCCTACAACAGTGATGTGACCCGAATTTTGGTGTTAGTCAGAACACGCCCTAGATTAAGTCAGTTACTGATCCTAACACAGTGGTAAAATCATAAAAACACAACTAAGCAAAGCAAAGGAAAACTCCCTCACTCATACGCCGCGTTTCTGTGTACGTTTTCGCAGCATACAGTCAAACTAATTTGCCGTTGTAGTCTGTAAGTATGAGGCTAACAGTGTAAAATGAGTGGAAGTGGGAGTGAGCGTCATAAACTTGAAACATCAAGATTGTTTAAACCAGAAGACCGCCTGTAGAATTCAATTCAAGGTGTTTAATTGCAAAATATGCACAGTATTGTATGTCTATACGTAGTTGATTTTAGGGGAACACAAACAATTGTAAATGAATATACCAGTAAACACATAATAACACTTGATAAATGTTTGGAATTTGACTCGAAATCCTTTGCAGTTCAGTGCAAAACACAAACCTTCCTGCTTGTTACAGGCCTTCCTCCAGACCATCATGAAGTGTACTGGTCACCTTCCACTTTCTGACCGTGATTCTTTCTGCTTCAGGTCTGTAAGCTGTGAGCTGAAGCTCTGTCTACTGAAGCCTTTGGTTGGTTCTGACCAAAGAAGATGCTTCTATTACTGCAGTTTTATTTGCTGACAACTGACAATCGTATTAGTCTTACTGAAAAATGTACTCTTTAAGTAAAATGACTCATTTTTTTCACTCTTCCAAACAATCTCAGTAAGGAAAATTGGCTGATATTAGTATCACTTGGTTAGCAGACTTTCTTTTCTCGCTCCTGCTGAGAAGAGCCACCTCAGTCAAGATAAATATTCCGGTTCCACAGGAAACTGCTCGTGCCTGTGCCACCGTGGTTCACAGATGAGGTGGAATGCTTCATGAGCTGTTATTTTTCCTCTGCATTTTCCTCATTCCACCACAGCGGATTCATTTACCAAATCGAAACCCTGGCCTTTCTGCTCCTGAACCTTATCAACGAATTCCATCTTATAGTCAGCTCTGTGAAGTCTCGCTGTTCTTTTTTCTCTTCATGGTATCATTTTACACATGTAACCACTTGGATGGTGTCCTGGATTCAGTACTGTACAAATGTCGTAGGCTGCCCTTCAATTATTCATATTTTACTTTGAATCTTATTGTTGCAATTTTATTCCTGTCAAACTGTCTTGTCTTTGGCAACCTCAGCAGATTAAATGAAAGAGAAGTGAACAAATAGTTTACTGTGAAAAGCTGCAAAGTGCCTAAAGATACAAGATAGATCCTAGATAAAGGAGTTCCAACCATCCAATATTCAGCACCACCAGTATACTGATCACCGCCTGATCATCAGCAATCATCTGCACCTGTTTCTTCGCTGGTTCAGGACTTCAGTTAGATGTGCTTTGTTCTGCTTAAGTAATTTATACATAGTGTGTCAGTTTCTCTCGAATAACAGTTTCTCTAGAATAAAGATGTTTTTAGTCATCCCCCATGGAAAGCAGTAATGCACCATCTGAACCAGTTTCATATTTCAGAGCTTTATTATTTTGACAAAGTTTTATCTTTCAGTTTCAGTATTAATTGTGATAGTTACGTATATTATATTCTTGTGGCAGTTTTTGTCTCAGTTTTGCCAGTATTGCTCATTTAAACAGTGTTTTATTGCTTTTTAACAGCTGATTTTGATGTTCCGAATTCTCTAGCTCTGTTTGCATTGATCTACTAAAGTAAAGTGGCCCCTTACACTGGATAGCAAAGATTTTGCTAATGGAAGTAAAACTTGTGATTGAAATGAAACCGACTGTGCTGAATCCAACGATTGTCCTTGCACATCCAGATTTTGAGTTATAGACATAATATTATTTTGCAATAATTTGGTATTTTGGTACACATACTGTTGCACGCCAACATAATAACAGCTGTTTCGGTCATGTGTATATTTGCTACTGTCTCGTTTGAAATACGCTCTCTGGTTGAGTCCAGCGCTGTGAGATTTTAGGTCTGTCGATGAGCTGATGTCAGCTCAGTTTGAGATGAGACAGACCACAGGCTTGTCTGTTTTATTTGGTTTTCTTGGATATAGGGTAAAAGTTTAAGCAAAACATGAGTAGGTGCAGCTGTGTCAGCCATTCTGGCAGTTTTTTCTTACATTTTGTGGTAAATAAATGACCAAGAAAGTGGTGATTGTTTTCAAGTGCTGTTTCAGATGTAAAATTAGCAGTGTTGGGCACATTACTTTAAAAAAGTAGTTAGTTATAGTTACTAGTTACTTCTTCCAAAAAGTAACTGAGTT